>LUCH01002628.1:6913-24140 GCA_013368495.1 Paragonimus heterotremus
ATTTTTGCTACACATTCGAGGTCCGTGACTTCATTATTTTCACGGACCACAAATCTCTCATGTACGCTCTGCGGACTTACTCCGATAGACGTTCGCCTGGAGAAATTTGACGGCTGGATTCCATAACCCAGTTTTCCACGGACGTCCGCCATGACTTCGGAGCCGCAAACGTCGCTGTGAATACTCTATCACAAATGCACAACGTGTCTACAGCCAACGACTTGATCTCAGATCGCAACATTGCTACACAACAGCAGCCTGATTGCATGTTTATGGATGATCTAAAACGCACGAACGTACGCAATGTCGCAGTGCCATTGACATCTTCGCCTGCCACCACTATATGTGACAATACGCTGGGATACCTCAGGCCGATCGTACCACGTTCGTTACGAATGGCAGCTTTCAAAACGCTGCATAATCGTCACACCCAGGTATACTTGCATTACTGAGACTGATTGCGGATCGATTCGTCTGACCTAACATGAATCGGGACGTGCGGCATTGCGTCCGTCGCTGCCTTGCATTTCAACGTTCCAATGCCAACCTACACACGAACAGCCCGCTGGGAGCTCGTCCAGCCCCCGACATGTCCACCTGGATCTGGCCGGGCCAATTCCACCTTCTCGAGGCTACACCTACTTACTCTCGTGTATCGGCCGGTTCACTCACTGGCCGGAAGCCATACCATTGTCAGACCCATCAACAATATCTATCGCTAGTGCTTTGGTCAAGCACTGGATAGCACGCTTCGAGTGTCCGTCGACCACTACATCTGATCGCGGTAACCAATTCAAATCAACCTTGTTTTCACAACTGACGAAACTGTCGGGCGTGCACCGAGCGCGCACCACAGCATACCACTCACAAGCGAATGGACTCGTAGACCGTTTCCATCGTAAGCTCAAAGCTTCATTAAGTGTTCACGAGCGGATGGATTAGACGGAAGCTCTACAGTTGGTTCTACTTGGTATTCGTGATTGTGTTAAAGACGACAGTACGACCCCGACCTTACTGGTTCACGGTGTCCTCTTAGTCTTCCAGCTGATTTATTTCAACCGTTAAGCAAAGTTATTGTTGACGCCAAGGACTACGCCAACAGATTAGGCCGCGCGTAATCGGTAGACGGCGAACATCTTTGTTATCTTTTAGTTAAAAAATATTTCCTAGCCAGTGAAACTGTTGAAATTTTCTGACACGTTCCAATTCCGAAAATTTCAGAATTCGGTTGCCCGAAAATCTTTTTGTTTCAATTTTTCGAGGACGTAGGCAAGGGATGTTCAGTAGTTCGATGGCATAGGGATTAATAGAAAAATAACGCAGAGTTGCATTCTTCGTTATTTCGGAGAATTGAAGGTGGAATATAATGAAAATCGATGTCATACACGTGGAAAATGCTTCTATTTAAATTTGGACTTAATTAAGCAGGAAAGCGTGATTATAATTTCGACAGTCGAACTGTTTTTGAAACATGAGTACCAAATTTTCTATGAAACCAGAAACGTGAGGAAAGCTTATAGACCCACTTCAACGTAAAACAATGCACAAAGACAAGACAAGTAGGTCATGCTTTATTTGCTATATTCGCCATTTTTATCATTCGTTGGCACCACTGTTGTACACTGGAATGGAGACGAAGTGACCTGTTCACGGAATGACATTGAATAACGCTCCTAGCTTGAAAGATTAAGACACTTATAACGGCAAATTCCTAGTTCGCCGGTATGGTTCTGCAAGGTCGAGACGAGTCGGAAACGGCCGTTTAGACGGGAAGAGATATTTTTCAAAATTTTCAAGAAATATTAAAATGCATACTACGGGACAAATATACAGACATCATGGAGTATAATAATTGTTTTGCAATGAGAAAATTCAGATATACCCAAAAACTATCCATGTTCGCAATTTCGTGGAGAAAAATGTCACCATTTTATTGAATGAAAGAACCATATTGGCTTTCTCAATCGATTTTACATTCTGAAAATGATTCCATCGGAATTTTCGTGGTAGAATATATAATCCCATCTTACAGAAACGCTCAATCTCGCGTTGGTTTGGGGGTATATTCGAATTTGTAATTCTCGACGACGTTGCGTTTGTATCGCATTATACACGAAATATCGCAGTAATCCCTAATGACAGCTATGCCGCCACGTTTGTTGATCTGTTATTTATCTGAATATGTTCAGCCTGTTTCCCTTATAGTATTTCCGGTGCAAAACGGTCTACGTTATCATATGGTTGTTTCTACTTACGGTGAGTGATCTGTTGTTCATTGTTTTCACTCCCCGTACTGCTGCAGCCAAAACGTATCCAGTAGACGTGACAATCATAACTATGTTTCTAACAACCGTCTTCAATTTGAGACGTCCGGACTCACCAAAAAGTATGACAATTTTATGTCACCTGTGTTTCAATCATATTCACTTTTTGTGACATCGTTGGTTGGCCACACGTTCTCTTATTCATCATCTGGTGTTTGTTTAACTTCTAGACGACCAAATTTTACTGCAGATGTTCCGGGATTGTCTGAACACCCATTGCCATTGTGTTTTGGGATGTAAGTCGTCTCGGCTTGTGAGAACTCCGGGCTCACCAAAGGTATACCAATTTTAAGTCATTTCTTATCTATCATTCAGAAGACGTTTGCGTTTGCCATGTAGCACTCTTGGCCATTATCTCGATCTAATCAAAGGCCATATAAGTTGTACGTACAGGAGGTCTTGTGGCACGGACAGAATCCCTGTAACTGTGTGGGACGACTGTTGTTTGTCCTCTCGCATAAGGACTGCCACTACCGTTGAGTTTCATTATCGGTAGTTATCAGTAGATTTTTCAGTTTGTCGCTTGCCCTTCAGATCTCGACCTAAAAGTTTCCTCAGTTGGATGAATTATATAAACAGAAAATATTGAAAATATGCCCGAGTAAACCGGTTGCAGTATGCATATTACACTTTCAGTTTATCTGCAATGTAGGAACCTGGATATTTGCCAAGTACCGTTTCATAGTCACACCCGGGAAGGGCAATTCCGCAAACGAACTCGTCAAACTGTTACCCACCTCATATCATACATGAGAGTTGTATATAATACAATATACTTGGATTCATTATCAAACATAAATGTTTCTGATCTATTCAGAGAATGAACTCGCCAGCTTGGTCCCGTTTACCTGGCCCACAAAGGACGTCTCAGTGCGCAGTATATGTTCACACTAGTAACTGCTTCAACCTGACACATGAGCTATGAATAACGTTTGAGTATGCAATATGCGTTCACACCAGTCGCTGCTCCACCCAACTGGCTTAGGCTATCAACAATGTCTCACAACACAGGATGCGTTCCAACTAGTGGCTATCTCAACAGGACTCACTTCAGCTATGAAGAACGTCTGAGTATTACTTCACACTAGTGGCCGCTTCGACCTGACCCACTTGAACTATAAACAACGTCTGTGTATGTGGTATACGTTCACACTAGTAGTCTCTCCACCTGATTGACTTAAGCTATGAACAACGTCTCACAATGCAGTATACGGTCGCGCCAGTTGATGTTTCAACGTGATTCACTTAAGGTATGAAGAACGTGTGTGTATGCAGTATGAGTTCACACCAATAGATGCTTCAACCTCATTCCACGAGGCTGTGAATAACGACTGCGTAGGCTGTATACGTTCTCACCAGTAGCTGCTCCACCCCATTGAATTAAGTTGTGATCAACGTCTGAGTATGCAGTATATGTTCACACAAGCTGCTGCTCCTTCCAAACCACTTTTACCATGAACAAACTGTAGAACGAACACATGCGGGAAGTGATGGGAAACCTGTATTTGTCGCGTTTGGAGGTGCATGGTAATCATCATCCTTGATTCCGTTAGTTGTCATACTGATTAGAGCAGTTTTTTGCACCACGATAGATACTTGGCGTTCTAGATATCAGAGTGTGACTGGCTGAGACGTATACCTCTCGGTGATCGGTAGACAGCTTGATTTCACCTGTTTCCGTATATTGTTCCACATGAACGCCACAGGACATCAACTTACTTAGAAACAAGAGAATATAGAGCATAGAATTCACTTCTGAAGATTCTGGATGATAGAGTAGGACATGATACCTTTTTCATACACCGTTCCATATACATAGAAGAGGGGATCAACCATATAACAACGTCATTTGCAAACATTTCTAAGAACAACTTTTCATTGACCAGTATCTACATGAAATCGTGCAAACAAGGAGAAACAGTATGAATGCCATATGGATTAGGAAGCCGGAAATGTTGTCATACATGTTTCAGTATCAAATATGTTGGTGTTCTTGTTGAAATACACTGCCAACATTGTTGGGTCGTATATTTCCACTTCGACCATATCTTTGAAACGCTGCGAACTGAAGCACTCTCAGGCTATGGGACGACGTATTTCATTTTGAAAATTGCGATGATTGCACTTATGAGACTTGAAGAAGTGAGCTAACGTCAATAACGGGTTGTTTCCGACAAATATTGAAAAATATTTCATCGCCAAGCTAATACTTTTGGGACTTATTCAATGTATTTTAATTTTTTTCATCAACGCTGCTTGTTTACAATTAATGTACTGTACGTATTATGCCTGAAATTTCGATTTTAAAATTTCCACAAATATTCAAAAAAACCGGGATTCGCGCCAAAAGCAGTGTTACGCCTTTTGAACGACCCTCAAGGCGAATCCCATGAAACGGATTATTGCCGAAAATCGTTATTCTCGTGGGCTATTGGTGAGATCTTTGGCTGTTCTCGCTGGACCTGTTGATGGACTCCACGTCTATGCCTGTTTCGTGCAGAACGAAGTACTTCTAGATCCTCCGACTTGCCCGTTAGAATCTGCCCAGGGAATACCCGGAGATTTAAGTCAAGAAGGCGACTTATGTTTAGTGGAAGCGGTGAGCGAGAGGAGGACTTCCGTCCGCATGCGAGGAATAAAAAGCCTCATGAAATTCGTGAACGGCAGCTTCAAAAGAAAGACAGTTTTGGTTTACTGAGGAAGACTCTCGGATGAATGTTGTTATGGCATAATCAATCTGATAACACAATGACGAAAATGTGGTTACATCAAATAATTGCTGTAACAGTAGCGGATAGGCACAAAAGTATTTTGTTGGGAGAAAACGGAAGACGTGTCAGTAAAATAGAGAAGTTTCAGTGACAAATTACCGTCTGCTGAGTTGAATAGTCCACCGTACGAGAAAAAGACTGTGTCAGAGGGCAGGTCCGAAAGACGACCGTTGGATAATAATACATGCGGTGTGGGGTGGTGAACTTTGAGCACGGAAAGATCAGCAGATGCTTGAGCTGAAATATTTCATCGTGCAATTACCTCGCCGGCCCAGAAATCCTCAATAAACAAGAGCACAAGACGGTGCGCGGTAACTCCCGTTTATCACTGTTTCCGACCAACTTCAAAGATGGTGGTGATGTCTTCAAACAAGTGTGCAGAAAAAGCTAACAAAACGATATGTACAAAATCGTACATACAACTACGAAACCTTATATAAGCTGTTTAAACAGACATTGTATACTGCCATTCTGCCTACTGCATGGAAAGAGACGACGGTCACGCCCATATTCAAAGCGGGTGACCGGCGGTTTCCCGCTAGATATCGGTCAGTTAACCTTACTAGCATTCCATGCAAGATAATAGAACGTTTATTAAAGAGTGTCATCCTCAACAACTTCTTGTCAAACCGTATTTTTCCTTCTACTCAGCATGGCTTCCTTTCTTACCGGTCATGCATAACTAATATGCTCATTTTCATGAGTTTTCTGACGGAGGCCAAAGACAATGGCCTCATCTCGGATGCCACCTTCTTCCATTTTGCCAAGGCTTTCGACCGTGTCCCTCACAGCCCCATGAAACACAAACTGGAAGACCATGGTATTCAAGGATAGGTTCTTCGCCGGATCGTCTCTTTCCTCGATAATAGGACATTTAGAGTTAAAACTGGACCAGACCTTTCATCTACCTCATTCACTTCTACGGAAGTTCCTCAAGGGTCAGTGTTGGGTCCTCTGTTATTTCTGATCTATATCAACTACCTTCCGGATAATATTTCCAGAAACGCCCTGAGGTATGCCGATGACCTAAAAATCTGGAATGCCACTGATCCAATTGCGCTAAAGATTGATCTTGACGCGATTAAGCGTTGGTCGGACGATTGGAATTCCCCACTAAATGACAGTAAGCGCGTATATATGTCGCTCGGTGGAGACTCCAGCAACGCCTTCGGGACTCATGGTGCACTCGGCATGGTGGATATGAAAATCGATATGAATAAAGATCTGGGCATCTGGTTGTCGTCTAGCCTATCTTTTGCGCATCACCACGAGATGGCGGCGAAAAATGGGTTTGCAGCTGTTAGGAAAATTAAACGCACTTTGCCCCGTATAGATAAGAATGTATTTTAAACGCTTTACGTAGTTTATATAATGCCCCTCCTCGAGTATGCTAATCAGGTCGTGTATACCGGTTTGAAGAAAGACAAATAAGCTGTTGAGCGTGTCCAGCGCGTTGTTACCAAACCAGCCACAAGGCTCAGTAGTGTCACGTATGAGTCTCGACCTGAAATTCCTGATCTGTACCCATTTGAATTTCAACCACTTCGCGGTGATTTAACTCTTACACACTTCTTTAGAATAGGTTTCGTTGAACAGATCTTCATCACAGCGAATGATGACGGCCGGCGATGACATAACAGGGAGTTTTTCAGCTTCTTTTTCGAACCTTCCTTAGGCAGCAGTCCTTTTTCTTACAGGGTTATTAACCTTTGAAACACTCTTCCTCCTGAGGTCGTTAGCTACGCTTCTGACCATCGTTTTAAAGCATAACTTAACTCCCATTTTCAAAAAACTCTATTCTGCAGGTAATCTGATTATTTTTCTGGAAATTTTCAATTTCAATTTCAAATCCAGGACTCGATGAAGGCCTGAGCCTGTTGACTTCCTGATGCTGGACTGATGTGGTCCGGAGATTGACCAGACTGCATTTTTTGTCGATTTGGATGATTTCAATAGTGGTCTAAGGGTAGTGATACAAGAAGCAGATGAAAAATCCCGGTTGCCCTGAAGAGCATGAGCAACTCATTTTTCGATTGGTGCAAGGTACGAAAATGTTGTTTCAATATTTGCCCAGCTCAGTTTTGAATGAATCTACGCTGGAGGCTTCCACGATCTTTGCAGGTAATTTGTTCCACTAACTGACTACCCGGTTGGTGAAAAAGTTAAACCTAACCGCCAATCGTGATCTTGTTTTCTTGATCATGAACCTATGTCCTCTCAAGTCTCTGTCCTGACGTATCACAAACGAACATGCCAGGGGAATTGTGCCGGTGTGGTGGGTAATTTTGTACGTCACAATAAGGTTTCCTCTCACCCGCCGTCGTTTGAGCGAGAATAAGTTCAACGAGCTTAGTCGGTCTCGGTAGCTTAGCCCCTTCATGCCCCATACCATACGCGTAGCGAGCTTTTGTACTTTTCGAGGACAGCCATGCCTTTTTTTAGATAACGTAACCAAGCTTGGGCACAATATTTCAAGTGGGGTCGAACTATGGCCGAGTATAGTGCAATGAACACCGCTGGACATGGGTTGACGATGGCTAGTTTCAGTCGGTATAACGCTGTCCGTGGTTTCGTCGCGGCTGCAGCACACTGGGCATTTGCAGCAAACGTGCTAGTGACCTGGATAGCCAAGTCTCTCATTTGCCGTTTTGTTGCAAGTTTGACTGTTCGTCTATGTGCATTCCTTATATACCTGGGAGTCGACCGAATAGCATTAGCAAGGATATGACTTTTGAGAACATTCAGTGGTAATTCCCACCTCAGTGTCCATTCACAGATCTTCAGAATGTCCTCCTGAGGGACGCCCGATTCCAACGCATTTCTAGCCAGCCTTATTTCACCTGTATACAGGTAGAATGGATTGACCAGGTTGTCGGCCAAGCCATTTGTGTATACCAGGAAAAGCAGAGGGGCGATGATCAACCCTTGAGGTACTCCACTTACCAGTGAACCATTGTGAGACAGTACTTCTCTTACTCCACACTTTGCACGATCTTCCAACTAGGAACGTCTGCATTCACCTGCAGATTCTAGAGGAAATTCCAGCTTCTCTTAGCTCCCAGCCTAAAAGCCTGTGGTTGACAGAGTCGAAAGCTTTCTGGAAATCTAGGTGGCACACTTCGACCACTTCTCCTCTATCCAGCTTCTCCATGACAGTGTCTAAGAACATCAACAGATTGTTGAATCAGGATCTACCTTTAAGAAAGACTTGTTGAGGATCCTTGAATAGTTTCTGCTCGCAGAGAAGTTCACAGATCGTCTGGCGCAATCTACGTTCGAAAATTTTGCTGACGACACTAGCCAGGCCTACTGGTCTGTAATTTTTGACCTCTGAACAGTTATCATCTTTGAGGGTGGGAATTACAGTGGCTTGTTTTCAGTCCCTCACAACTACCCCTGTTTTTAGTGTGAGATTGAACAGCCGGGTAAAAGGCAACGCCAGCAACTTGGCCAGAAGTTTCAGGATAGCCGGGTGGATATGATCGGGTCCTGCGGACTTTGTACTGTTTAGTCGGAATATTGCTCGCTCAAGTTCGTGGGGCGCAACATCCTAATCCACCATGGCGGTACCCACATTGTTGGGGTGAGGCCGAGGTGCTGCATTGTCTGAACGATAAACACTTTCAAACTGTGCCATTAATCTATCCGCCATACCCCTCTCCGCTCTGAGAAAGTGTGGTCCCAATTTCCTTTCTTAGGGGGATCTGAATTGAGCTTAACCGTAAAACCTCCTGGAATTCCTTTTAATTTCACGTGTTAGGTTAGGTTCATAGATGAGACGAGCATTCCTTGCCACCTAAACTGCTTCTTTCTGGGCTTTTTGTAGATCATGAAGTTTTTGAACCCCATTCGCTGAATATATGCTTTCCAGGCCATATACTTGCGTTGGAAAGCTCTCTTGACGCTGTGGCGAACCCATGGCTCCCGACCCTTTCCTCCTATTTGTTTCTGAGGGACGTTTCTATATGTAAGAGCCCAGAGGTTGTCAAACTAGTTTGTATACAAACTATCGACGTCCTCTACAGAAACTGTTGTGTTTCAGGTCATTTTATCAGCTTCCAATATCAGTTTATTGTGGTCGATTGGGTGAAAAAGTCGAGCTTCGTGTGCTTGTTTTACCAATAGGGAACGCTGGAACGAGAAATAAATCCCCAGTTGATCGCTCTTCCCGAGTGGCGCCGCAGTCAATATGTTAGCGATGTCAATGCTATGGCGAGTGTTAAGTCTAGCGTTGAGGCTATCTGACCAGGTGGGGACCGCGTGGCCACACTAACACGCTGTGTTATTGTTAACTTGTTGTTTAGGTTGAGCGATTTGTGATCGAAACCTCTACCACTGACAAATCTCAATCGCCACTTGACTTTGGGAGCATAAAAATCCCTCAGAGCGAGAATGCGACAGCCTGATTGGCAAACCGACTGAAGCGATTTCAGCACTGCTTCGTCTTCCTCTGGTTGCTCACCCGAACCTCGATAAAACCCGAAGACTATAAATGGGGGATTGAAACGGAGAAGGCTGATGGCGGATTGAATACTCAAGCAGCTGCAATTATAGTACACGGGTGACTGTCTTATAGAACTTTTGATCAACAATAGGCAGCCGCCTCCAGTGGCATTGCCACGATCACTGCGATACTAATGAATCCCACGCACTCAATCCCCCAAATCTATTTAATCTTTGAGCCATGTTTCTGTGAGCAAGCAAATATCTACGGAGTGAATAGTTGTTTGCAGCTCGTCTCTCCTATTAAGCAGGCTGCATACATTGGCCAACATGTATTTCAGCTCCGGCGATCCGGCCTCCTGCCTGCTCCGTAGTTTGGTAAGATCTACTACCTCGGAGGAAACCTCCGGAGGATAAGTTCGTTTTTTGGATACAGGGATATGAACCAGGCCGATGTAAACAACTTTATCATCGGTAGTTGGCTCTCCTCAACTGTTGCATAGTCGTTTTATTCCCTTCGGGGTTGTGATTTCCTTCGAGGACCTGGTTTGTGCCCCAAACGCTCGCTTTTGATTTCTGGTGTTGTCGACGTCGCCACATACCAGTCAGATTTATGATGCATGGTTGTATCTCCTGCAACCTTTATGTCTGGCATTCTCTGAGCTATCGTGTCAGCTACAGTCAGTACCGGATCTCGAATGTCGCGATCTCGAAATCTGACTAGGAGCGGTCTGGGACGGTTTGTTTGTGTATTAGGTACAGTCCACTTACCGAGTCTGTGCGCTCGGTGTCATGCCGTCGCTGCGGGTGGCTCAGCGTTCCGCAGAACGTTTACACTTGGTTGTCTTTCCAAGGATCCTCCGTGTTTAGCATCCTTTATGGCTGGAAAGTCTTTGGGAATGCGACAGCCGTGATCAATTGTGGGTGATGTTCAACTTGAAATAAACCAAATCCCCTACCACTCACCAGTAATCAAATATCGCTCAACAAGTCAATGATTTCTGTGATTTCAACTTGGAGAGAAGTCCTAATCGAGGGGTCATCGATTGGAGTTACCAGACAATAACTGTGTCTCCTCTCGAGGCGATCGGGCAACCTGATCGTTACTCACAAGCGAAAGTGGTTGAGTGTTCACATATGATCATCCGGTCGTGCCTAACGTGAGGTCAATGGGGCTGTGGTAAGCACGTTTGCCTCATGAACAGCATGTCCGTGGTTCAAGTCCCGGCTGCAGTGGCGATGATATGCGTTACTGACGAGCTCTAATGAGAGCGAAACTCGAGTCTAGTGCTTCTTTTCGAAAGGGACCGGCTGGGAAGTCTATGGGAATGCGACAGCTGCGATCAATTGTGGGTGATGTTCAACTTGAAATAATTATGTATTTGTCCCTTTTTAGGATGGCCTCATAGGAACTTTGCGATTGCCCAACTGCACTAATATGCTTTTTCAGTGTGGCCGTAACGTTACGCAGGTGGATCTTGTGTTGCACTATCCGTGTAAGCACCGCATCGACATCATTCGGACTTAGATGCAGGCGATCGCTTGGGGTTTCTTGCAATTACCCTTCACATACCCTTTTAGCGTCAAACTTATTGCCCTCCAAGGTCTAGAAGCCTTACTTGTAGTTGCTTTTTGTGATCTCTGGGCAGTCTCATTGGCCTTTTGAGTTTTTGGGACAGCAAGATGTGGTTCTGAGGACGTATCAACGTTGACGTAAATGGCGGTAAGCACACATGTGGGCTCCCTCCTGGTGTGAGGCCTACGGGCTGTTTGAAGTAGTTCGTCGGCGTGCGCATTCCATTTCTGGAGGTTCCGTTGTGTTTAGTCACGGCTTTTGCGGGCGCAGAGTTCGAAGGTTGGTTGGCAACTTGGTTTTGGCACCGGGTACTAGAATTCGTATAGTGTGAAGCACCCATTGCGGATTCCGATCTGTCTTAAAGATTAAGTCTCTTACTTTCTCTGGTCTTGCATTATACACACACCCAGCACAGGTCAGAACATTTGCCCTGAAGTTTATATAGTTCTGGGCTCATGCGTGCACACGATTGATGACATCATCTATCGCATATGTAACACTGAATTCCGGCCACTAACTTTTTGCCACACTGCTTCCCAGCCAGCAAAATCTCCCAAATTACCTAGGCAATTTCTAAAAAATATCCGGTTGTTCGACCCAGTAATTTCGGGGGTAATGACTCGAAGTTGCTCTAAGAATTACCCATAGGTTAATTTACCTCGTAAATTACCCATTTCATATATTACATTTTCTCTCTTTTTCCACGAAAATACCGCGTTTTTCAATTCCACACGTAATCCGCTGAATACACTTAGCGAAAGACACTCCTTATCTTGCCACCAACACACAGTCGTCCAACTCGAGGCGAAATAACGGAAATGCGTTTCACGGAACAACTGAAAATACTACAGTTAGTGTGGAAGTATATTTGCATTGGAACACGTACTACTGTAATTCGATATTCCGTGTTGTTGTTATACCTGAAATATTTCCCTTATGTCTGCACGCATTGTTTGGCCAATGAACAAGTAACCTGTAAATTAGATACAAGATACAGGTGCATTGGAAAGTTTGAAATTCCATATCTTCTTAAATAAACGAGATGAGGCAAAAGAGGAATATAACACTCTTACAGTATTCTTTCTAGGCATTTCAATAATGCTATAGGTGTTTGCTAGTTCATACCCAGTAACCCGAATACGCCATCACGAACTTGTGCAAAATCAAAACATGAACCATTATAATATGTTTCATGGGTATTTGAAATTTTATATTTTGGTATATACGCACTGCAACCTTAGAGTATGTGTCCTTGTATGTATGTGTACACCACCTAGCATTCTGTAACAATCAAACAAGTGTGTACATTTTGTATGCGAATACAAGCTCGTATACGCATCCATAAAACAGTTTACCGTTCAAATAAAAATTATCTTCAAACATAAACGCCTCACACAGTTGTTACTGCACGTGGTAGGTGCTATCAGAGAAAACTGAGAAGGAACTCCTCGCTTACTATGAAACAATAAAACAGCCTCCAAAGTGGAGCTTATTGGCCATTGCATATCACCGCTACAATCTGAACAAATTGTGCATCAAGAAGCAGACGATAATCACGGAGGAAAATGTAGCAAACTCTTTGTAAATTCTGTTCACGGTCGAGTTTTGTTGATTAGGTTTCAATGAACCGCGCGAAGAAAATGAGTAATTTTTAGGGTCATCTTCCCCACAAAGTACCCTATGAATGGGTAACATGTGCTGGCTGGATTGTTAATTCAGCGATTCAGCGATTGTTACACGGGTTTGAGTCGGAGGCCCTAGGGTCCAGGATCTAGTCGATTTTTCTTGTTCAGCTTCAAGCGGGCGTCTGTTGATCTGAGGGGCATTCATGGAAAACAGGGCGTAGCACCGCTCTTGAGGATTACAAAGCAAGGATAAGATACTCGCGTCATATTCGCTTGGTCTAGGTAACTAAATTTATGACCAGTAAAAGAAAGCCAACTTATAACCTACGGTAATTCACTTTTAGAAAGCTTACAGGCTTTAATAAACAAATGCGAGACACTTACAGACAAATGATAGCAAAACGGGAATAGCAACTTATCTTCACATTTGATTAGCGAGAGTTCAGAAGTCCAGTCCACACAATAACCCCGTCCAAGGTCACTGTAATCCCCAAGAGCGATGCTACACCCAATTCTCAATGATTGCGTTTCAGGCCAACAGACGCCCGCTTGACGCTGATCAAGAGAAATCAACTGGATCCGGGAATCTTGGGCCTGTGCGTCGAACCCGCGTGTCAATCGCTGAATCGCCGACACTGTGTCGTTACAGTTACTGAGACCTGGTTGCGACAGGATATGCCCATCGATCATAGATGCCCACCGGGATATGCGATCCACAGGGTAGGTAGACAAGATGGCAGAATGGGTGCGAGTGTTTTATTGCTGATAGCGCAGCATTATAGGCAGCGCCAAGGAGAGGGGTTTAACGTGGGAAATATTCATTTATTAAGCTGCTGCTTGGCAGACAGCAGAACAACGTTGCTGCTCTCATGCGTTTACAGAAGTTCTTCCTCCACTCGACAGGTGGATGAGCAACTACCCAGTGTTCTTAGGAGACAAACAAGCAGGTCACAGCAGCTCCTCATTGTAGGAGATTCCAACGCTCCAGAAGTGGACCGGAAACTGATGCATGCTGCCAGTGATATATTTGGTGAGGCACTGTTGGACCTTCTAAACGAGAAGGCATTACTTCAACATGTTAATGAGATCACTCGGTGGAGGGAAGGTCACACTGCTACAGTTTTAGATAATGTTATGACAAGAAATCCCAATGACGTATCGGGCTTGGAGGTCGAAACACCCTTGGGCAAGAGTGACCATAGAATCATACGTCTAAAGTTTAGTTGTGTCCACGCTCCGCCCCTGTCAAATATCGTAGGTCCTTTAAAAGCACGAATACAAACAACTAAGATCGGATGCGAAAAAGTTGAATTGGATAGATTGTCGTGATACCAATGATGCCAACTAAGCATGGGCCACAAGTAAAGATAATTTTATGCAACTCATTGACATACATGCACCACTAAGACGCAGCAGACAAAAAGGCAATGCTCTGTGATGGAAGAGTAGGGTCAAAAAGTCACTGAGACGCAAAAGGAAAACCTAGACTGTATACAACCACTTTAGGGAGTACATCAGGTTTTGACTGTATAAGGCGGCTAGAGAACGATATGCTGAAGTACAAAATGAATGTAGGAAAAAGTTTGAAATAAATCTGGCAAAGAACCACAATAGAAACCCTAAAGCCTTCTTTAGCTATGTCCAGGTCAAAGGGGCCATTAGGAGAGGACTGTGTAGCACTGTTGATACTGACGGCAATGTTATCGAATCACTACTTCAAAAGGCAGAGGTTTTCCGCCGGTTTTTTTTAGGTAGAACATATACCGGACTCTGGATCTACCGCAGTGGGACTCATCACAGGGACTGCAAAAGGGCCAATGATGGAGGAAGTTGAAATAAGAGAGGAGGAGGCTAAGGATGAATTGGATAAGCTGGACGTGAATAAGGCGGTGGGGCCAGACTGTATCCATGCAAGGCTACTAAGACCTCCCAGTGATGTTTTACAGGAGCCTCTCACCGTGTTGTTTAATCTTACCCTACAGATGGCCATCATCCCAGATGACTGGAGGAAGGCGGAGATTATATCCATCCATAAGGGGGTAAGAAGCACGAGATGGGCAACTATCGACCAGTAAATCTCACGTCAGTTGTTCTGAAACTGCTGGAAAGAATTATTAAAGGTAGGGTTGTGAGACACCTTACGGAAAATAAGCTTATCTCTGCAGACCATTATGGATTTGTGAGGCATAGGTCTTGTCTCACCAACCTGATTTGCTTCCTTGATGAGATCACAGATAGGCTGTATAGCAGGGTCAAAGTTGAGGTTTTCTACTTGGACTTCAAGAAAGCATTCGAGTCCACGAACCGCCGATTGTTGGTTCCCAAATTGAGGACCTTTGGTCTTCATTCAAGAGTGGCAGGATGGATACAGGACTTCTTGAGAAGTCGCACCTTCCTAACGGAAGTAGCAGGGCAAAGGTCTATGGGAGGTGCAGTAGTTAGTGGGGTACCTCAAGGATCAGTGCTTGGACCAGTACTATTTTCAATGTTCATCAATGATCTTACCAAAAACCCGAAGTGTCCCTGCTACGTCTTCGCTGATGATGTGAAGGTCGTAGGAAATCCAGACAACACGAGCATGTAGAAGGACTTGAACACTGTTCAGAAGTGGTCAGATGAATGGCACCTACCCTTGAATGTAGGCAAGTGTAATCAACTGCTTGCTGGAAAACAGCCAAGGTCAGTCAGCTATTTGTAACAGGAAAGTTAGACGTTCTGGCTTCGTGTACCAGTTACGCTCGTAAACCAACTTTGAGCAACGTGGAGACACCGGGGGACAGCGTCCTTCTGAAGTAAGGGTTCCAACGGTAGTCCTGTGAAAAGAGACATTAGAAACAATCATGAGCCAATGGCCCAGTAAGACATGCATACGACTTACACAATCGGAAACAAAAGTGGCGCCAACAGCACGGCAGCACGATACGTCACATATGTGGGCAAGGTGACGGAGGAAAAAGAGCTGAAGAAGGTAGGAACAACCAAGGACCTGTGAATGCTCATAGAGATGAACTTCGAAGTTTCCAAACAGTGTATAGAGACGGCGCGAATAGGAAAGAGATCGCTGCATATGTTGAGGAAAACGTTGGCGTCAAGGAGACCGGAGGTGTTGTTGCCGATTTATGAAGTTTATGTTAGGCCGCATCTGGAATACTGTGTGCGGGCTTGAAGCCCGCATACGGTAAAGGACGTGAAGTTATTTGAGAAAGTCAAGGGGAATTTTACAAGGTTGCTCGAGGAAATGCGAGGTAAATTGTACGAAGACAGACTAAGAAAACTTGATATGTTTTCTCTTGCGCGAAGGAGGATTAGAGGAGACTTGTTAGAAACCTTCAAGTTTCCTAAGGGAATAACCGTAGTTAAGGCGAAATCTCTGTTCATCCTGCACATAAATTCACACCTCTGAGGCCACAGTCTCAAGTTTGAAAAGGAAGGGGTTGCTACATCGATTACGGCTAACTTCTTCGTATGTCGAGTGACTAACTATTGCAAAATACTCCCGCAGTGTAGTATCCTCTGGTAGTTTAACAGAGTTCAAAAGAAAACCAGATGAATGCTGGCCATCGTTCTTCCCGGATCTGTTGTGAGGGCTTAGTTTGGATGAATTTCCAAAGTACTTTCCTTGTCGTAGATTTAAGTTGATCATTTTTCATCTCTATTTGCCGTTATTGTTATCTCTTTTAAATCTTCTTCATTGCTTTTATTTTATGTACGAAGTTAGCCTTAGCATCTGAAAGTATAGGTTATAGGAATCGAACTCTCATTGGTCATACAATTAACCCTTGTTTCTTGTCATTTCAATGGGAGGATAAACTTGTGAATCGGTGGTGGTTGTGAACTTGTGTTCTGATGACACTGATAGCTTAAACTCCTCAGCTTTTATCTGGTATCCCTCATACTAACTCATGGAAGTGAAGAATCTCTTTTCATTATTGTCGCAGCACTGGGCGCCCTCAGAAACCCACTGGTGCGAGAAACTGGACAATTTCGGGCTGAAGCCGTTCCGTCCTGGAAACTGAAGTGAAGCGAACTAAATAAGTTTCCTAAGCGTGTCGCTTTGGTATAAAGCACAAGCTGTCCAATCTTGGTGCCTGAGCAGTGGAGTATCTGGACATCATCAGGCGTGAAGGTTCCATTTCTTCCGGGGTTGTATTCGTTCCGCCACCCGCCACTGCCAGCGAGCAGAAACTTAACTCGCTAAAGCGCAGGTACAAGAAGTCTGCAGATGTCAATACAATGCACATGGCCACAGTAGAAAAAGCCCTGGTTGATACCCAGACGACGTTATCTGACATGAGGTCAGAATTGAACTCACTGAACGAGTATATTGCTCTCGCCCTTCCAGGGGTGGCGGTTGCTCGTAAGGCAGTGGCTCTATCCACAGCACAGATTGAGGAAGCTGCAACAAATCTTAAGGACAAGGCACTCCGGGAGAGAAGGCTCGTTTTATGGGGACGATTCCCGACCACACCCTCTCCAGGTGAACAAGCA
>LUCH01002628.1:28018-57736 GCA_013368495.1 Paragonimus heterotremus
ACCTCGATCCCGTGAACAAATCGCTGAAATCGCTGAAAAAAATCAAATCCTGTGTTTTAAGTCGAAACTAGAATTTTTTATTTTCCCCTGCACTCTCATTGGTTAAATTGTATACGGACTTTGACAACCAATGACCTTACAGGAAATTTGTCTTTCGGGTTTCCCTTTATATCACCCCCTGAATTATCATCCTGCATTCTACCTTGATACAATTTCTGAAATCACTGACCTGGTTCTATGGAATCCTTACAAAGAAGGTCATGGCATTTAGTGTCGCTTCAAAATGTTGCGGTATATTTGCGAATATTATCACAAACGGACATACCTTTCACCCTCTCCATGATTTCTGCGCTGGTTTCTCAAGTTTCGGTCCTCTTCCGTTCCTTATTTACATCAACGACCTTCCAGACAGTATTTAAGTTGGCGCTTTTCTGTGCGCTGAAGATCTGAATATCTGGGATACTGGTGATCCCAGCGACCCACATGTCTTTCTGATTGATCACAGTTACGGGGTGATACACATGCAGAATAATGACATGGGGTGGTGGATGTCAAAGTTCAGGGGAGGGTCTTCCGGAAAAATGGCTGCTGCGCTGGGAGGATTCTTTTATTTAGGTTATTTGGTCTTCGATGCGTTTCTTTATCGCAGCGGGCTGCTCAACCCTAAAAACTCTTGAGAGAAAAGATGGGTAGGTTTGTCCAACGTTGTACGATAGGTAGTTGGAGTTGTCTCTCCACGCGCCATGTTCGGATAGTCTGGAAAAGAGGAAACATAGTGAAGTGCCCGCACAACTGGCGGAAATGGATAACTCGCCGTGTCAAAGTATCCGGTCGACTAAATTATTTCACAGTCAACTACTTTGCAACGGACTTTGCAATTTCGAGTGAATGCCTTTTGTTTGCTTTTCTTCTTGTGCACTTGTCTAAAATTGATAGACTCAAGAGAGAGGAGGGTTAGCATACGAATAGACCTGGTCCAGAACAACGCCGTTTGGGTTGCGGACCTGGTAATGCATCAGGTAATTGCAGAGGTGAGAGTCAAAACAAACAATTTGTTTTTTTTGTTTTTGTTTTTTGCTTTTTGTATGATTGTGCGTATGTTATAACGAAAAAAAACATTTTAAAAAATAAGAAACCTCAACATACTCCGCAAAACATACGGGCTTGCGGAGCTCCCTACCAAGACGATTATGCCTAGAGGTAGAGAGAGCGTGAGTTGGGGTTGCGAGAGTTGCAGGAGGTTCCGGGGACGGGACGCTTTTTGCTGACATCGGGGGTTCCCGCCGAGGAACGTCACTTGTCGACGGAAGTGAAGGTGATTTTTCCTCCGTAAGTGCTGGCTTTAGCCTGTCGACGGAGACTACCTCGCGTTTGCTATTGCAGTTAATAGTGAAGGTTTTCGTCTCTTGTGAGCACATGATAGGGACCGGTGTATGGGGGTTGGATTTATCGACGAAGGTCGTCAGTACGAAGGAAAACTTGTGTGCACGAAGAAAGTTTAGCTTGCACATGTACAGCTGATGACTGCTCTCTAGGCTGCACCGGGCGTAGCTTCTGCATGTGGTGAGCCAAACGAGCTATATAGATGTCGTAATCGTATGGTGCTGAAGGTGCAGGTGAGGCAAGTTCACCTGGTAACTTAAGCGTGCAACCAGAGACAATTTCCACTGCTGTAGCGTTTAAGTCCACTTTAACTGTGTTCCGCGGTCCCAAAAGTATTAGCGGGAGTGCCTGTTTCCAAGAAGGATTAGCATAGACACTAAGAGCGGCCTCCAGCTGACGATGTGGACGTTCAACCATCCCATTTGCTGCTGGATGATAAGCCGTAGTGCGAATGTGTTTGCATCCTAGGGTAATTAAGAGGGCTGTGAAATGTCCTTCAAAGTGTGATCCACGGTCTTTGATCACCACTGCTGGACAACCGAATTGTGCCACCCAACGTTCCAGTAAAGCGCTGGCTACCGTTTCTGGGGAGCAGTTAGGTAGCGGTATGGCTGCAGGCTATCTTATGAAGCGGTCAGCACACGTCAACAGATAAATAGAACCATTTGAAGGTGGTAAGGAGCACACCAGATCGACGTGCACGTGCTGAAAATGTGCGTTTGGCAAAGGAAAGGTGCCGGGACGGCTCTTTGTATGACGGTGGACTTTCGAACGCTGACATTGGAGTCAAGAACGGCTCCAATTGCGGACATCGTGGTTAACCTTAGGCCATACGGAACTTCCAGTAACAAGTTTAACTGAAGCGCGTATGCCAGGATGAGACAGATTGTGCAGTGTATTGAACATTGTGCAGCGAAAGGATGAAGCCACTACAGGGCGAGGTGTGCTCTGGGAAGTGTCACAGAGGATTGTTCCCTCCGACGATGTTAGGGGTATGGGTTGGATTGAGAGAGAGCTCTTTTGACGAAGATGCTCGATCTCAGGGTCAGTGGCTTGTGCGGCAGACATGGCTGCTAAATCAATACGATTATCAGCAATTACGCTGATGTTATAGACGCGTGAATGAGCGTCCACGACAGTGTTGTTGCTACTTGAGACATGTCGTCTATCAGTCGTAAACTGACAAATATAGTCCAGGTGCTTAACTTCTCTTTGGGAATGTCTGTCGGACGAAGAGTTTAAAAAATAGATTAACAGTTTGTGATCAGTATTAACCGTGAAGGTCCTGCCTTCTACCGAATGCTGGAAGTGGCGGATGCCTAAATAGATTGCTGTAGCGGGGTTCCGCGGGCTGTCAACGTTTAGAGAAGAAAGCTAAAAGTTGCCACTGCTTACCAACGAATTGCTGTAACACAACGCCAACAGCTGTGTCGGAAGGGTCGGTTACGACTGACAGTGGTACGGTCGGATCAGGATGAGCAAGGGGGACTAAGTCGACGACCGCATCCTTGAACTCAATGAACACAGTGCATGCAGCCTCGGTGAAACAGAATTTGTGTTCACCTCCACGGAGAAGGTCCGTCACTGGCTGCACAGCGAGGTATGGAACGTCGGTAGTAGTTGACCAGACCACTAAAACGGCGAAGTTGCTTAAAGGAATTTGGCTCGGATTATTCACGGATGGCTTTCACCTTATTCTTGAGTGCGGCGATCCCATTTTCTGAAATTTTGTGGCCCAGCAATTCTATTGTGGCCTTACCTAGTTCGCACTTAGTAGAATTAACTGTGATGTTGTGTTAAGTCAAACGTTCCAGGAGGTGTTCCTTCTGTGAAATTCTAGCATCTAAAATGTCATCTGGATAAAGATAAACAAAGTCCAAACCGCGCGTCACTTCATGAATGAAGCGTTGAAAAGTTCGAGCCGCGTTGCTCAAACCAAATGGCATTCGAAGAAACTCGAAGTGGCCGAAAGGAGTTGTTACTGCGGTTTTGAGGGTATCTTTTTTGGCTACGGGAATCTGGCGATAAGCACGTACTAAATCTACCTTGCTGAAGATGGTTTTTTCATGTAAGCAAGTGATTAAATCCTGTATGTGCGGGATCGGGTATTTGTCAGGGACGGTTCCTTTGTTGAGCCCACGGTAATCACCACATGGGCGTCAATCACCTGACTTTTTAGAGACCATATACAGCGGTGAGGCCCGTGGACTGTCGGAAGGGCATATTATCCCGAGTTCAAGCATGTGCTCGAACTCTGCCCTGAAGAGTTTTAATTTGTCGGGAGCCAAGCGGCGAGGCCGTGCTAAGACGGGGGGTCCCTTAGTGCTGATGTGATGGGTGACATTGGAGGTCACTACTGGTATGTCGTTCGATCTGCGAACGAGCTGTGGGAACTCTGTGAAGAGATTCGCGAATTGCCTAGGGACGGCGGGATGGGCATATATGGGTGTTATAGCTGCGACAATTGTGTGCGTACCGGGTATGCTTAGCTTAGTGCTGGAATCGGTTAACAGACGGCGTCTCGTATAGGCCAGAAGGTCGAAATGTCGGTGAAAGTCGATGCCGATTATGGCGAAAGGTACCGCGGCAGTTGTAAACACCCAGCGGAATGTCCGCTGAAGGCCTAAATTAAGAGTTAAAGACCGTTGTCCATATGTGGTTATAGTAGTGCCATTGGCAGCTGGAAGCTGTGGACTGCATGGGTTTGGCACTTCGTCCTTTGTGGCTGGAAACACGCCAACCTGCGCCCCTGTATCAACCAGGAACGTGTTTCCGGTTTCTACATTCCTTACAAAAATGAGGCGGCAGGGAACGTCAGCACCGACGGCATTGTTTGCCGTTAAAGTTCGGTTGTTGAGTTTGCATCGCCTTGCTTATGCGTAGATGCAGGGTTTGTTGCACCGCTTGGCTCGGCTACCAAAAACGTTCGTGGTACCAACAACAGTCAGTTTGTGACCGCGGTTTGTGTCGGCTGGATGATATATCAGGTCGGCAATCCGAGGAACGGTTTGAAGAAATTTTGTTCAAGTCATGTCGCAAAGCTGTGATTTCTGCTGTTAAAGCTCCAATGTCTGTTGAACCACGTTTTGCGGTAACCATATTGTCGGAACCGCTCGTGTCTGTTGTAAGACGTGGACTAGGATGTGGTACACTCAAGCAACACAGTAGTGGTTGAAAATGCTCCACTATTTGATCAGCTATATTCGCTGTTTCCGCGAGAGTTTGTGAACGAGCAACTGAAACGATTGCTTGCGTTGCTTCTGGCAGTTTGCTAAGCCAGAGTTCCCTGATGAGGGATTCATCCATGTGAGAGTTGCTGATGAGTTGCTCCATCTCTGCCAGCAATGTTGAAGGGCGTTTGTCGCCTAGCTTCAAGTCGTGAAAAAGTTGTTGTACTTGGGTCTTTTCGGAAGGTGTCAGTCGATTAATAACTGCCTTTTTTAGAGTATCGTACCTATGCTCCATCGACTGATTTACTTTAACATCGCGAACCTGCATGGTGACTTCATTCGGAAGTCTGGCTAACAACTGACAGAATCTTGTTTGACCAGACAAAATTCCGTTGTTAAAAAATTCTGCTTCTAGGTAAACAAACCAAAGAAGAGGGTCTATTTCCAAAAACGGAGGGGCCACTAGGGCATTAGTGCCGAAGAGGAGCTGTCAACATCCTTAGGTAATATTTCAGACATTAGGTAGTGGTTACACGGTTATGAGCCGTCAAGAGCTACTAATCAAACCGAATTGCGAAAACATATAAATGATTATATCTAGAACTTATACGCGAACAGAGGAAAACAACTGTTTACGCGTACGTCAGAAAAAATAACAAACATGCAAAGGAACGAACTTACCAAGACACAAAGGACGGGCTCACCAATTATTGGAACTGGTCCAACAGATTAATACCCAGTCTGTAGCCACTATCGAAAACCGATCGACAATGGAAAACTAGGGCTCAGCGCGCGGACCCTCGTGTATTGGTATCGACCCCGGAAAATAGAGTGTACAGAGAAGCACCCCAAGCTGGCAGGACACTTAGCGAGTTGTGATTGTAACCCGGGACAGATATTACAGAAGGGATAGCCTGACTAAAACAACAGCAGGTAAAAAACCAGGATCATCAAAAATGTACATGTGAATGCGACTATCGAAAATATCATTCATTGTAGTCGCTACATATCTGACGGTTTGACCTGAGCGAGTGCGGAGAAGGTCAACAAGGGTTTTCGGGTTGGACTGAGAAGGTATGGGATGTTCGTTACGCATGAGTTGCATGAGGTGCGAGTTATTAGGCGTAGAATCGACCTCAGAAGCGGTGAGAGGATCTAAACGGGGTTCGACATGAGAAACTTTAAGTCTATTAATGCTCACTGTATCGTGAGATCCATTGCGGTCGATCACAAAGAACTTGGGGAATCGCTTAATCACACGGAATAGTCCGGAGTGTGGTTTTTCGGCAGGGGCCTCAACGGTGCCGACACGAACGAAAACAATATCACGTAAGTCCAGATTGGAGTGCTTTTGTTCTTGTTTGGTGTTAAACCTGGTAGGCTGAAGCTAGGTTTTCGTAGTGGATGACTTCAACTGTTGCACGAAGGTGGTAACGTCAAAATTAGTTTCGCCGGCGTTCGGCTTTTAGAACAGTTCACCAGGGAGGCAAAGTTTCGTACGGTGAATTATTTCTTCTGTCGTATAACTGTTGTCCTCCTTGAGAGTCGATTGAATTCCATGTATGACAAGGAGTTACTGATCAGTTCGACGGTGGGGGTCTAGTTGGGTTTTTAAAGCGGCCTTCAGCTGACGGTGAAAACGTTTGACCAGACCATTTGTCGCTGGCATGCAGTGGTTTTGATGTGGTCGACTCCGAGTGACTAGTTGAAGTATCTGAACTGCGCCGATTGAAATTTTGTGCCCCTGTCAGTGATTACAGTAGTTGGAACACCATAGTTTGAGATCCATCCCTCCATGAACGCTCGGGTAACTGTTTCGATATTCGTGTTGGGTAGAGGTATTGCCACTGGCTATCTGGTGAAACGGTCAACGCACGTTAAGATATACGGATTACCTTTTGAATACGGCAACGGCCCGACTATGCCAACATGGACATGATTGAAACATGCGTCGGGATTAGCGAATTTGCCGTGGACCGTGATGGTATGCCGGTGGACTTTGCTGCGTTGACAATCAAAGCAAGTTCTCGCCCATCTTCGTATGTTCTTTTGCATGTTCGGCCACATAAATCGATCTAAAATCAGCTTGACGGTGGTACGAGCGATGGCATGAGACATGCGGTGGAGATTGTTGAAAAAAGGAGCGCCTGAAGTTTACCAGCACAAACGGACGGGGGCTGACTGTCGTAGTATAACATATGATTGTGCCTTCGCAGATGGTTAGAAGCAACCCCGAAGTTTGAGGGAAGAATAGGTACGACACTGCTGTAACTCTGGATCGTTGTCTTGTTTTCGAGCTAATTCCTTCAAATCAACGGTGTCAGTTTGGTGTAGGCCACTTAAGGATACTCTGGATACGGCGACGGTGTTTTCATCCCTCCCGATATATCGTATATCTGTTGTGAACTGGGAGATGTAGTCCAACTGTCGAATTTCCCTCAGAGAATAACTGTCAGATTGGGCGTTGAAAGAGTAAATAAATGATTTGCGATCTGTTAGGACAGTAAAACACCTGCCTTCCAATACGTGACAAAAGTGTTTAATGGCGAGAAAGATAGTCAGCAATTCGCGACCGAATGCACTATAGAGCCTTTGCGCTTGCTGAAACCTACGTTAGAAAAATGAAGAGGCTGCACTTGGCCGTTCACGACCTGCTGCAGAACCTCGCCGATAGCTGACTGGGATGCATCGGTCTGTAAAATGAGAATCGAATTTTTGTCTACACCTGTGTGTGTGTGCTACGGTCGTAAATTGTGATAACGCGTCTTCGGCTGCGAGGAATGCAGCCTTTGCCGGAGGCGGCAAAACAAAATGTTTGGAGTTATTCTTTAACAAACCTGTAAGAAGTTTCAATAACTCCGAACAGTGCGGGGTAAAACAGCAATAGTAATTAACAATACCTAAAAACTGATGTAGACTTTTCTGGGATTCTGGTGCTGGATAATCTTTAAGGGCAACGATTATCTCTGGTAGATGTTCAATATCCTCACGAATGATTCCGTACATCAAGAAATCTATGGAATTTACCCCAGGAACACCATTGGGTTCATGGTCATGCCATATTGATGGAAACGTTCAAAACGGCACGGAGGTGTGACATGTGTTGATGTGAGTCCTTGCTCGCTACGAGAATGTCGTCGATATAAACGAACACATTGTAGACCACAGAGGACTTGGTTCATGAACCTCTGAAAGGTCTGAGCTGTATTTTGCAAACTACATGACGTAGTCAAATTCATACGGTCCAAATGGGGGGGGTATTGCCGTCTTCGTTACGTCTTCTGGGGTCATGGTGATATGTCCGAACCAAATCAAGCTTTGCGAAAATGGTCATATCGTGCAGACGGATGGAAAAATCGTGAATGTGAGAAATTGACTATCTGTCAGGGACGGTGTTGTTGTTTAAAGCGCGATAGTCATCACACGGACGCCACTCGCTGGGTAAGGTTTTAGATACCATATGCCAGGGTGAGGCCCGATGGTTACGGGAAGGCTGAATGATACCAAGTTGTAAAAGATTCGAATTCAGCCTTGGCGATCTTGGGTTTCTCTGGTGGCAGTCGATGGGGGCGAGCGACAGTAGGTAGTCCTTTGATGGTTATGTGGTGGAAAACGTCATGTTGTACCTGTGACAGTGAGCCTGATGAGTTGATAAGGCTGTGGGAACTGTCGAAGCTGAGTTGCGAAAATGTTGTCTCGTAAGAATAAACGTAATTCCGTTGAATTACTCGATGTGGCCTTTCCGTGTGCGCACAAAGTTGTTGCACTGTCCAGCAGTTTCCGACACCTTACATCCACCACGAGTCTAGAGGAGGTGAGAAAGTTAATAGTTGGGTGCTGTACATCTGCAGTGGTAAAGGTCCAATGGAATCGTCGACGGAGACCAAGGTCGAGAGTGAGTAGTTTCTCTCCATAAGTCTGAGTGGCGGTGCGTTTAGCAGCCTGTAGAATATAAGACACTGGTTTGGGGTTATTCATCACCAGTGGGTGGAATAACGCTAACCTCAGCGCACGTATCAATGAGGAAATTGAGGGGCGTTGAATGGTCGAATACATAAAACAGGCGACATAAGTACGGGTCAATGGCAGCCGTCGCCATTACTGGCTGGCTTGATCGTTCCCCATCTGGGTTTGATCATTCCGAAAGGAACAGAGCTCACTGCAACGACAAGCACGCGTATCAAACCGACAGTGGTAATAGCACACACACTCTTATCGTGGGCAGAACTTCGAGCACACTGTTGGCCGTTTTTCTGCATGCAACTTTGTGAAAGTAGCTAACTGCAAGGACATTTGTGAAAACTGCTCTTTCAACTTTGAGATATCCTGTTGGAGGGTGTCGCAACTGCAAGACGCTTGCAGTTGAGCTACTTGCTGAGAAGCATAATCGTGATGCACCTGGTTAGCCAACTCTGCTAGTTCAGTCAACGGTATGTCTTCCCCTATAACAGCTCTCGCGGGAGGTTCTGAAACCAAAACTCGAGCAACATCGGTTCGTTGGCAGTTTGCTTGTTTGACAGTGGAGCCATGTGACGAAGTAGCTGTGAAGGAGTGCGATCTCCCAATTCGACAGCGGCAAGGGGCTTGCGGAGGTTGTCCTCGTCAGATCAGAAGATTGCCATCTAACCCAACTCGCATATCATCACGAGATGGTCGCTAGAATGGGGTTTATATAAGACCGTTGCCTGAGTACACCAGTTAAGTTGTATATAGTGGCTTGAAAAAGGACGTATTCGCTGTTGAGCGTGTTCAGCGGACGGCTACCAATCTGGTCACTGGCCCTCGTCATGTGATTTCTGATTCTCGATCGGAAGTTATTGATCTGCACCCACTTGAATTTCGAAGACTTCGCGGTGACCATTTTTACATACTTTATCCTTAGCATAGGACTTGTTGAAATGTTCTGTATCTTAGTAGCTGATAGTGGCGGACGGGGTCATGAGCCCCTCCCTCAAGGCTCCACGTAAAATTCGGCCAATGGCATTGCGAGGTTGCAGGTAACTCTGGAGGATACGTGTTTAGATGATCTAGTCGCTGTTCACAAGAGGGGCCCCTCATTCAAAGACCACATGCGTTGCTTCTTTTTGTACCTTTTCAAATTGAGACATCCGGCTCTTTGTGCAGGGGACCACTGCCACGTGACCATACACCAGTATCGGACTACTGTGAAACGAGGCCTCTTTAGACACCTTATTTGATGGATAGTTCCTAACATCCTAGTTTTGACGCAGGTCTGCTTATTAGGGGCGTCAGATATCAATATTTCGAGGTCTCGTTCACTGTTATACTGCGAAAGCAAGTACCTTATGACGTAGTATACCGTGACACATCTCAGGTGTACGAAGGAACATCTTCGTGTGTTTAGAGGCGGATTACGTCAAACTTTCCATCTTGCCACTGTGTCAAATTCATACAATATTCCATTGTTTTCATCTAAAGAGATGGTCCTCAGTAGTTTCATGTTATCAGGGAAGATCAAGACAGGTGGCTGTAATTGGTCCAACAGGTAGTTGAAAATAAAAAAAGAGCTTGAGCGCTGACCTTTTTGGTCCGCAAGAGAGAGGGGTATCTCTGCAAGACTTTCAGAGAAAGCCTAGTAAGTGAGAAGTAAATCGCCCCAAATATTCCGACACTCGAGTAAGTGAAGACCAAGAATTCGCAGTCGAAACTCTTAGTTAAGATTCCATAGGTCTAATGCTGTTCTCGTAGCAGCTCGCTGAACACGTTCTCGCGTGTCTATCCTTCTTAAGGTCAATAAACATCACCAAGTTAGTGTATTCAAGCAAAGGCAATGTACAAAGTGAGAGAATAGAAAAACTATAGTAAAATAGAGAGAAAAGTTGCAACGAAGCCTACGGAGACTCGCAACATGAGTACTATTGACTTCCATTCTCCAACATACCAAACGGCATCCTCAACCAAAGGTGTTCATTGTCCTTCGGACTTTAGCCAGAAAGTCGGGAGCGCCGTACTGAAGCAAGCTTCACAGTAATTGCCATCATACCCCGAACCCAAGTCATGTGTTGACCAACGGACTGCCGCTTCCAGCCTGACCGAGTATTCGCAAACAAGACACGACATGGCAGGCGGTGAGTTGGTATTCGTAAGATTTGACCGAGCTGACAAAGCCTGTGAGACGAAATTAGTATGCTTAAGGGTTTATTCATTTGGAGGACACGTCGGTGGACTTCGTCATTGCTGACACGGTGCTCCCACCAAACGCCGCTAATGCTTCGGAGACACAGATAGTCGAACGAGAATACTCTTTGAACATTCTCCGCGCGGGTGGACCAGGTTTCTAAGGTGTGCAATTGGACTGCCCTTACGGTGGCATACACTCAGCTCTTCACAAAAAGACTAAGAGCATGCCGACGCGACAGGTAGCGTAATTCGACAAACGCGATGCGAGCCTTAGCGTTACCATTCGTGACCTCATCAGACATTCCACCTACGCTGATATGGCTCCCGAGGTACATAAACTTCTCGACCACTTCTAGCTTCTCACTATTAAAGGTGAGGACAGATGCGGAGCGCTGACAATCTTGTAACAACACCTTGAACTTAGTTGGTGCAAAGACTACATCAAACTAACGAGCTGATGCCCCTTATTTGTCCAAGTTGTTCTGGGCTCCCTGTGAGCCCTCGCAGATTAGGGCGACGTCGTCTGCGTACTCTATGCTTAGAAGTCGAGTACCTGGGAGCAAATCCGCACCATCGTACTAGTAGTTTGTTAGGGCACACTCTAGGTTCTGTCTGTCGCATGGTTGAGTAGGAAATGGGAGGCTGGATGGATTTATCGCACTTCATTCAGAATGCTGAAGGTCGGCGATGCACTATCACGAGCCTTAACTCAGATCGAGTTTTGACAGTAGATTGCTTTCAGGATGTTCACATGCTTCTCAGACACACCCTTCCTCAGTAGACAATTCCAGAGTACAGCCCTGTTAACCTAATCAAAGGCCCGTCTGATATCCAAGATGACAGTTGGCTCTTCATATGAATGGCGGAGTTCAGGCGTCTGGTGAACTATGAAGATATGATCGGTGAAGCCCAGGCCAAGACGAAACTCAGCTCACTGGTCATGGATATGTTCCTCGCGCACTTCACTTGGTCATGTGGTCACTCTGTGTCTATGATTGACTTAGCGATGGGAGTCGCCAGGTGGCTCATTGACACCAAAGACATCGAAAATTAGTACTTGCCAGAAACTTACCGTTATCAGCGCAGAGCTGCAACAAGCATTCATCGTTGTTTGTTCGACGAAGGAGAGCGGACAGATCCGAGTAAAATGTGTCTTTGACACCGACGTCACTACAGTCAGTAGGAGCGGAAGCAGATAAAACGAAAAGATTTCTGAAAGTCTTGCGTTTAGAGGTGGTCTTAATTGAACCTGCCAGACGGACGGCACAAAGTCTACTGTTAACAGGGATCCAATCTATCAATGCGACTACAGCCGTCGTGCTGAGAACTACACCTACTCCAACCTGACCTGTAACGGCGGCTGTGGAGTCACCCGAAGTCTATAACCAGTATTGGTTAGACAATGCGGGTGTTGTTAGTTCCATACGTCGATTACTGTCCTGTATTCTAGTCTCTGAGATACAGCAGACATCGAAATGCAATGAGTCTAGCGTTCGTGCAACAGCGGCCTGTTGACCTATCTGTTTTAGCGTGCGAACGTTGAAGGCACCTATATTAATTCGCATTCTAGGTCTAAGCAAGGGACGAGGGAGGCCTGAAGCTGAATGGCAACAGACGGAACTTACCGGCTCAGTGTCACCACGGTTAGCTACATCTGTTGTGGGACCTGTAGAGTAATTATCAGAAATGGAGGTTGGGAGGGGCCTGAGAACTAAACTTGATAGGACAGTAGGAGAAGGGTCAGCAGTAGCATGTTTTCGTCTATCCAACCTGGTGTATGCAGCAGATAGGACGACCCGGTTTATACTGCGAGACGGCCGATACAGTGTGGTTGTGTGTGGGGAGAGATGCTGCCGGGGTGCAAAGACCTAGACAGGAAAATGATTAGGGTTCTCAACCGAAGCCTTTGGCTCGAAAGCCTACACCGCAAGGCAGCGGGTGGGTGGCAACGTACAAGAACTGGTACGTTCTCCGGAAAAAGATTACAGACTTTTTCCAACCCTGAAACCTGGAGGACCAGGAGACTGATTCGTCGGACCTCTACCTATTGGCCTGCCTGATATGAGTTACTCTTTCGGTGTGGTGGCCACACCGTCCAGTTTAGCCCAATAGATCATCGAGATGCGCAAGCCGTCACACCACGTCAAGGTCCAGTCTCGTTGTGACAGCTGGGTACTTTGTAGGAATGTTCAACCATACTAGTGCCGTAATTAAAGTTGAGCCACATCTGACACAGCTGCTACTGCCTGTTAGTTTGTGTTGGGATCCATTTCGATCTTGTTCAGGATGTGGCCCCGTATGTCAGCATCAGCGGAGGACCACAGACCACGGACGATAGTTATACACCTAAACTGGTTGTCTGTCACAGCGCGATTTTCATCGCTTACGTTTGCGATTGGCAATTCCGGTATATGTCATCGGCTCTACTTTTGTACAACTTGAAATACTGCTATCGGGTGTCGAACAAAGGTGATTGTTTGCCAAAGATCTACCCAATTCACTTGACGGTCTCCTTAATAGTAAACTAACTAGCATTGTTGGGCAGTATGGAGTTGGCGTGTCGTTCGAGCTTTGCTTCTCCAAGTTTGCGCAATGGTAGCCTGACTCGTTGAGCATCATCCAGATCCGCTAATTTTATCCGAAAGATGTCCTCGTATTTTTAAAACCAAGGTTCATAGTGCGTCAAGTCTGGTCAAACTGGGAATCGGTTATCGAGCTCTCATATGTTTGTCCTGCTGCCTGCTGGCGCCAGTAACAGGGTGTTGAACCTTGAGCCCTTGTCACCTTCGCAGTTAATTTCGTCTGCAACTGGGCGAAAGTCTTAACACGAATCAAATTTAGATATTGGTTCGTCGCCACAACTACTTACCAGGCTGCCCAGCCGCTCAAAATTCTGTGAATTGTGATCCGTATCCTTGACTAATCGTCCCATGTCCTTGGCAGGAGCTGCACATGGCGTTGACAAAGTCGATCAGTGGACAAACTTGTCTTGTAATTGTTGATGCTGATAGTTCACAACCCCACGACAGTTGAATCTGTGGTGCACCATACGGAAGCTTTCGGAACTTTTCAGTTGTTTCTAATTACCAACAACAATGGTTATGTACAGCGTTTTCAAACTCGCCTCCCGCCGCTCCCAAACCTGTTGCTATCGGTTAGGCTTTATATACACGCGGTCTCCTGCGTGGATTGTTCGCTTATCAGAAGGCGGGCAATCCAAGTCGTGTTGACAGGTAATTCCAGTGAATTTTTACAGTTTTTGCGAGTACCTGACCCTATACTTCGCGGCTATCACCTATGAAAATTATCTGGCAAGAATATGCACTCCTGATGAGCTCTAACAAGAGCGAGATTCGAGTTTAGTACTTCTTTTTGAAAGGCGCTGACTGGAAAGTCTACGGGAATGCGACAGCTGGGAACAGTTGTGAGTGGTGTTTAATTTATGACAGCTGTATAAGCCACAACGTCTACTCAGAGACCATACGACTAAACATGTCAGGGTCATTTAAAATTGCCCCGAAGGATTACACAACGCTGCACCATCCAAATGATATGGAAGTCAACAAACAGCGTCAGAAGATAATTATTCTTAAGGGCAAATGCAATGATTTCTGTGGATACAGTAACGTCCAGACTGCTATAAGCGATAGCAACTACAGCTAGCCACAATCGCTCCAAGAAACCAACAAAGTTGAACTCGACGTTTGAACAGACATAAGGGTCAGCGCAACTCACAACTGAGCGGATCCATAGCCTGTCCAATCACCAATTGACGAATGACGAGAAAGCGGTCATTCTAAGAGGCCTTAACTTTAACATCAGCGACTCCGATTGTTGACTTCGTCACATCGGTTGTAGCCGAATTACAGAGACATCTATTGGTTGACGACCGCCAACAAGCAGCAGTAACCGATATGCTCAGATCATAAAAAACAAACAACGTCCTTAGTATTAAAGATAAATCCGCTCTGATATAACTACTGAGCGATAACTACCGTTTTCCTACCATCTGACAAAGGTAACGCTATTATCTTACTACACAGAAGTGTGTGTCTCAACAAATTATATACATTTACATTTATATACATTAATATTTATATTTATTTATATGACTGAAACAAGCTTTCCCCGAAATGAACTTGAAAAGACAAGCTAGTAGTGGTATATTGCACGATCTTTGTTCGAACTGATTTCGCTGCATCTTATCAAGTACATACTGCAGAAATGAAAATTACAACATATGCATGAAATTATGACTTACGGAGAGCGTTCGGTCCAGGTATAAAGAATAGAAGAAATTAACTAGCACTACCAAGGTAGTGCTAATTTAATAAACAGTTCCTTTTGCACACACAATGGCGGCTTCAGACGTTTAATAGCAATTGCCTCGGCAAAGTGAAGCAAACGTTTATTCCGGTGCGTGAAAATGACTGAGAATGCCAATGGATTGCCAGTCTCGTGATTTGTCTCGAGCACATGACGCGCAATGGACGAAGCCGGTGCCTTGTGTGAATGACCTTTGGCCTCATTCGCACAGATTCCAACGGGTTGGCTGGCGCGGTTGCACACCCATTTGGGCAAATGCTCTGCCATCCTGACTTGCAGCTGCCTCTCCGTCACTCCAATGTAGGTGGAACTGCACCCACACGCTAGTTAATTTCTTCTATTCTTTATACCTGGACCGAACGCTCTCCGTAAGTCATAATTTCATGCATATGTTGTAATTTTCATTTCTGCAGTATGTACTTGATAAGATGCAGCGAAATCAGTTCGAACAAAGATCGTGCAATATACCACTACTAGCTTGTCTTTTCAAATTTATTTATATGTTTACATTTATATATATATGTTTACATTTATATTTATATACATTTATTTGTTTGATAACGGATCCTAGTGTGGATTTGAAACGTCACAATAGATCGTTTACTACTCAGTGTTTGCCCCTTTTAATACTTTATATATATATATATATATATATATATATATGACGTAACTTCTTATGGTTGTACTGCCAGCTTCATAGCATGATGGCAAAAGGAGGAACACCCTCATTCGAAGACCGATCGCAACGAATTGGTGTCGTTTTCTTTGAAATCGACGTTTTCGCCAACTATATTGATTGGTGAGCTTGAGCCACCCTTATTGTGGCGCGTATTGTGACCGTCATTAATCCTGACAAACTGAAGAAAGTAGTAGGGAAGTAATACAAAATGAAAATGACGGCATCGGTATCACGTTAGCTTGACGGAGACTCATAGTTCCCACTGCGGTTACGGACAGTAAGTGTGTTTAACGCCACATTGTGCTTCGAAGTAGCGTAACATGTATCGCAGAGGTGTCGACCGTTTCCGATAATCATGACCTTTCGGTTGAATGTTGTTTCCCACATTTTTGTTTTTCAGCTCTGTCACTGTTGTGTTTTGGCTTGGACAGAGTTGACAGTATTCTGCGGAATAGCATGCATCCCTCCGTAACTTCGATTGGCGGGGTGCCTCCTTCAACATCTGTTTCTCAGCACCCCACCCAAACTCAGTTGTGGTCACCTATTAATCCCCAACGCATACCTCAGGTGAAATCGGGTACGCTGCCACAACCGCAGGTTCTCATTCCGGATAAGACGTTGTCTGTCACTGTTCCCCAATCTCAGCCTCATTTCGTATCGACTAGTAATGCTACCATAATTGCTGCTGTTCCCAACACACAAAACACTACCATCCCACCTGTCATGGTCACTGTTCCCAATCCTCATTCTCAGTCGATAGTACCAACGGATGATTCGTTAGTATCTGACTGTTACGCTTCCCTACTCGGACTAGCAGAGTTTTTCCGCACAATGAGCCCGCCTAATATGCGTCTGGCTGTACATTGTCTGAAAGCTGTGCTGCATTTCAAAATTCCTGTCAATTTGGAAGCTCGTACACATCTTCAACTCGGACGGTTATTGTTTAACTACAGCAAGAGCGATGAACAGACCAAATTTCACTTGGAAAAGGCCAGAACTCTCGGCGCTCATTTACGTGCGAAGGATGACGACTCGATCAAATTTGAGGCGGCTGCTCTTTTAGCAGATTTCTTCGAAAGAAAGGTAGGTATCTGCTGTGTTTGTGAATGTGACGGTCAGTTGGCTTGATTTGTTTGTTAGACAAAAAATGATTCCGCATCTGTCTGTTATTTTCGTTTTTTAGGACTTCGTAAAACATGAACGGATAACAGTACTTTATGATCTTTCGACCCATTACCTTAGCCATATTTGTTATTCCGCTAAAATTTATTCACTGATGTTTTTGTTATCGAACAGCACAATCACTCAGTACTATCATTTCGATTTATCATACTCACAGGGGAAACGTTATGAAGCCACGTGCATCCTGAACGATGCGATTCGTTTATCGAATAACAACCCTTATTGGCATTGCAGACTTTTGTTGGAATTGGCAGTAAGTATCGAATTTTTCTTGCAAAATGTTGCTTTGTCTTATTCATTTTCAAGTTCACTCACCTTTCCTGGTTATATCATTTTCATTTCACTATTGCTGTAGCAAGCTCATGTTACCGAACGCGACGTGAATTCAGCGTGTGAAATTTTGGAGATGGGTTCAGAGTTCGCTCTCATGCACAACTCGGACTACACACGGGGTTTATTCCTGCTCAGCAAATGCATGGTGAGTATAGTCTATTACCATCTGCGCTCAGTTACAGTGACCTATGATCGATTCGCTACCAAATTAATCCGTTATCTGACACAATTCGCCACTTTCTCAAGGTCCCGAACTCGGGTGTGGTGGATTGTTGTGTGCAAAGTTTTTGTTTGCATTTTTGTTTTAACTAATTTGTAGTTTGATAATTTTTGAAGTACCAGAAAAACAAGTCTGTTAATTAGTTACCTGACAGTTAGCCCCAGAAGGAGGTTTTTGTTCGGTTCTTTCCTTGGACTTAGTCAGCGTTTCCCGTGTGCTGTGTTGGTTCTGTCACGTGATTGCCTGCGTAGTAGTGTGTTTTGCGAGTGTGTACGCGCATATGGATACATGCGGTCAAACGACACGAGTTTTGTTCGAACCCCGCCCATAAATCCCGGTGGATGCGTTGACTTTGACGGTTATCACTGAGTTGAGTTGGGTCGAGCTCGAAAGACTTCTGTCCTTGAGCGTGTGTTACATATATAGTCACCGGGTTATTGGAGATGGGCATTGTAAGATAATCACTATTAACAAATAATAATGACCATTGTATCTTGGTGACTGGGGCCGTAATTTATTGACGTTGCCTCAAATTACGAGATATGGTCAACATAATGAACAATGAGAAATCAGAGAAAATCATACTTCTTGTGCAGATCGCTATCGTCGTTAAATACCTTTGCTGGTCGAGACTCGATAAATGGAGTTCTGTCGATTTTTCCACCTTTCGTAATTTGTCGACACTTCTCGATCCTATCGCGTAGTGTACCTACTGGCAGTCTGCGTGTTTACAAATTATTGTGACACTAAATATTGACTACTCATATAGTAAGTAGTAGCCAGCTTGTCTTATCAAACATTTGTCCTTTTGGCGATCGGACTTGGTTTCTTAACCTTTTTCAAACCCTCACAGTTGTATCTGTTCTACACCTTTCAGTGCACTATCGTGAATAAGTTGTTTGACCATTTTGATTGCGTTACACTTTTAAAATCTATCACTACAACTTCCACTGATTCGGTTTTAGGTTAGGTGATCTTTATGGAGCGAATCAACCCTAACGAGCATGACATGTTTACGGTAGTCATCTGCGGATCGATGACGTGCATAATGCAGTGCTTTTTAGTGTGTCTTAAAACATGGGAAAAAGTTAGGTTGAGTCATTCCAGTGCAATTTGCCGTGTGCTACTGGGCGTAGCAAATGACGATGAATGCTTGAGCCCTGGTAGACTGCACTATTTCAGACAGAACGTGTCGCTTCTAAATGATACTGGTTCGCCATTTATGAACAGGTGATCTCTTAACAGTAATTTAGTCAATGTGGAGTGTGTGGATAACATTGTCATACTCAGTCCATATGTCGGACAACATGCAGACCATGGAGAATACGGTGGCTGACTGGGCGAGTTCTTCTCGAATTTGCTTCGTGCCTTCACGGTGTCAAGCTCGGCTTCAAGACTGGGGCCTTCCCATTTCTACTTTCTTTGTCGCAGTCATCCCGGTTTGTGGCTATACTACTGTTAACCCGTTTCCCACTGTCCCTTTCAAATTGACTTCTAGACTCCTCCCATGTCCCATTTTTCAAAATTCATCTTTTTATTCCAGAGCGGACATGACCAATCGTAATAGCACCAATCGCGGCACTTTCCTTACCAATTTATGGTTCAGATTACACACTTATTAAGCCTATAGTGCGCGTTAATATGGGCTCGCTTTCTGACATAGATGGGTTAACTGGCAGCCCTCATTCGAACGCTAGACTAAATGAAAGTAGGTATATGGTGGACACCAGAATTCAGGAAGGCAATCTACTGGCCTAACTGACTATACCCGCTTTGTCTACGGAGTATAAGTTATACACATCATGTGACTCCATATTTGTCGCGGTCTGTCGAACTGGAATAGTGTAGTGGACTGTCAGGCAGAAAGTGCTAGCATTCCAACTCTCGGTGGAATACCTCAACGCAGGGGGGAAGGTGCGTTCAAAAACCCACAGCGAGCGGATGAAGAACGGCGTGTGCGACTGGATGTGTCATCGCTCGACCGAATCGGACCAACGGGCGAGACGTGGCAGCCGAAATAAAATGGATGATCAAATTGAAGGCGTGATTATTCCAAAACTCTCAGGAATATCTTGACACGGCTGTGGAGTATGGTCAAAGCCCACAGTGGATGGACGCAGGACAGCACGAGCGACCGGACAAGCCATCGCTCAAAGAAATCGGATCAACGGACGAGGAATAGCGGGCGGAAAACCCCCGGATAGAAGGCGCCAATCACACACCTAAACCGGGTAGAAGTGCACACGATGTGTGAGCGGAAAGCAGAGGGTGTTGTAGACTGGAATTGTGATTCAAAATCGCGAGCGCACGTGTGGCACGGTAACTAGCGCGTTGGACAATAAAGATTGTACCTTTCCGCTACAATAGGTATGGCACGTAACACTGTGTCTGCTTGTGCCCCTTTCGACTGCGACAACGCCGTCGTCATGGCTGAGTTTCACCTAGGTTTAGATGCCCTTCTAAAGTTGGCATGCTGTTCTAATCTAGTTATTTTAGTAGAGGATATGAACGCCCGGGTCGGCGGATGGAATTATGCTAAGACTCGTTTAGGGGAAGATTTGGGCTATCATCGCGGCACTAGTATAATGGTGCATTGAGTGCAAATTATTTTCAAGCAAGTACTAGTTCCTATCCTTCCTCGGCTCAAATCTGCTCTCAGACTGATCACGTAGATGCTTGTTGTGGATAACATGGTTCTATCCAGGACCATCACTTCTATTGAGACGTGTGCTTTGATTCAGCTTGCAAGCTGGTACGTTGTCGCTTTGCGCGACCCCACCGACCACAATGACTCGTTTATAACAAAGCAAGCATGCCAAACTGATTAAAGTGATATGCTTATTACACACGTTGCAGGTCTTAAAATCTCAGTCAGCAGCTTGATTAATCATCAGCACGACGAGTTTTGGGCATCTAAAAAGTTTTAAGAATTGCTGGTTGCGAGAAAGATTTATTGTTATGGTTTGTTTAGCGAGTTGAAGTGGGATTTCCCTATGACGCTCGTGTTATCCTTATTACAGATCCGGAAGCTGGGCTAGCTGAAGACTTTTGTTAAATGAATATATTCCTTGTTTCATGTCATACTTGGGGGCTCTTCAAATCCGTACCGTTGGCCCTAGAGGACAACCTGTCAATGAAACTGTTAGTTGGGTGGATGGGACACTAATCCACAATAAACCAAGAAGACCGAATCACTGAACAGAGCATTCCGGGAATCTGTCTAACTAACCTCACGCTTCTAGTATGATGCCACCGCACGCTTGCAGTACCGTATCTCGGTCTGTAGATCTGAAACCGCTCAGGCAAATCGAGATGTACGGTTACATATCAGTTTTCGAATGAATTATATCGACAGCTCTGATGTCCTAATCTCGACAGCTTTAAAGGAAAGGTTATGAGCTGTTGATCGAGGCTTTGATACCGTTGTATTAACTCGTGTAGACGATTGAATACGCCACACTGGATAGGGATCAATCGATAGTAGTTTCTACCTTGAAGGGAAACGGGAACTTACGGAACTCAGGGGAGTGGACTTGATCCCAGATCTGATTAGAACTATAGTGTCCACTCCATTTCACCGACTCCTAGTAGCATGGGCAGCCGACATTAGGAAGAAGCGAGGAGAGTTTTTTCGTTGAACTGGAATGTGCTGGTCAGATTTTTGCCCTTGGTCAAGTTTTCGAGTAATACCGTACATAATATCGGCTAACAATCGCTGCACTGCAGACGTGCGGTCAATTTATCGGATCGGTGTGTACTTTTAGAGGCGCTTAAATGCAAGTGTGTACCGCACAACTATTTAGATTTACAGTTTGCGCTCTGTTTCCATTCTTTAGCTGACGACAAAGTACTGCCGTTTGACGAGTTGCAAACGGCACTTTTGTCGTTGGAAAATATTTGCATTTCCCTGAAAAACGTTTAGGTACGTTTTGCGATTTGAAAATGCAAAGTGCCCCTGAAAAACTTCAGTAGTCACTTGGATCTACTATGGAGGTTTCTAGACGGTTCCTGTACGTAAGAAACTGCATAAACCGTGGAGAGGATATAAGAGGTGAAGTTGATATCCGTATTTTCGAGCCCAGACCAATCTTCACCACCATCAAAAACAGCAATACACGCGCGATTCTCATTACTGTTTAATAGTCGTGCAAGCATGAAGAACAGATCATACTCTAGTTAGAAGTAAGCAAAGACGAAGAACCTGGCTAGTAAGGACAGTCATTTCTACAGCCAAATGTTCAACCTTGAAAACAGGAAACCGGGCCACAAGTTAATGTGTGGAGTGCACGACAAAATAGCTTCCTTACGGTTCTAATTCCCCCGCGCCATTAAATGCACTTGCTTTACAGACAACTCGGACAAACAACAACATTTGTGCCACTCGACCCGATTAACCATCACCTCACCTAAAGTATCCATCCATCAACTTTTTGAGTGGAGGGGACCAAGTGAGAGGGAAAAAACCATAGCTGGTGAACGTCTTCATTTGTCTGTCCACATCGCACCTTACAACAGTCCGCCATGACAACGACAAAAGTGTTCGGTGTGGAGAACGACTGGGTGATTTATTAAGTACATGGTCCCACCATCTAATTATATGCATATCCAAAACTCGTGCAAAGGATCTCGCTTTGCACTCATCACCAAGTACCCACTTCCTAACCTTGTTGTTGCTTACCCGTTGATATCACCCGGTTAGAAATGTTGAATGCAGATATCGATGGTAAAATACCTGAAGACGACACGTCTTCTACAGCCCCAAGATCCTCACTGTCCCTTCATATACGCGACCCTCAAACTTCAGAGAGACGCGTGTGTCCTCAAGGATGTCCTGGATTGGTAAATGCCGCCCTAGCCTGTGAGATACGAGCTCGTTCTTCTTTCCCCATAACTATGCCGCCGGCGCCAATGGGACGTCCCAATTACCCAAATCATTCAACACACTCCATAACTTCATTATTCACCATTAACTCGACGTAGTAATGACAGCAGTGCTGAAACATTTTGCACTCTGAGGCAGACATGCACGTTCCGGAGTAGATAACACAGCGCGAAATAGTATCTAGCATGAGATTGTCAACCAACAACACCTTGTCACCGTCATAGTCAAGATCAACCGGTCTTCCAACAGGTAGAAGGTCTACGCCGACACCTCGTCTGCGACACAGTCGTTGGCCAGCGGTACGTATGACGCTGCTTTAGAATTTGGCGAGTACTAAAATTTTGATCGACAGATCTTCGTCCAAGACGAAACCCCACCTGTTCTTCCCTAATCTCTGTTTCCCGAGCTGCGGTTAGTCTATGAAGTATAATGGATGCCAGAACACTGATTATGGCTGGAATAAAGCTAATTACGCTGCGACTTTCGAAAGAACCCCTGACTTCTTTCTTGCATGTGGAAACTATTGTCGAATTACCTCAACAGAAAGGTGTATTTTCGCTGTCCACACTAATTGAACCCACTGATTCGAGGCTTTCTCCAATGTTTCTTCTTCTTCCTCATCTTCGACCAAATGATTCAGCACGAGGACATCCATAAACAAGCCTATCGTGTTTGACGGTCAAAACGCGATAGCGCATCTCCATTTTGCTGGCTGGTTCCAAGTCCACCGACCAAGACACTAAACTGTAAGCTCGCGTTGGACAGTACGGCAAAAGCAAACGGCTAGCCAAACTTGTTCTCGACGTGTTCTATCCAGTGATCTAATTTTTCTAAACCCATTATGGATGTATAATGTCTGTCTCACTGATAGTTTTATTAACTGACGGACACCTTGGATCATTAGTACGAATAAACCTAAGGAGTCCGCCAGCGTTCCATGAAGCAAAAACAGTATCCATTTCACCAACCTTCTCGGTTATCTCAGCCACCCGATCAATCAGAGCATATTACGGCTATCTCTCTCAACCTGTCCTACAGGAGGTCATGAGGAACAGCCAATGAATATCTAACAGAAATGTGGACATTCTTAAACCCAATGTTTGTCTAGCACGTGAGCCACTTTTCCCGCTTGTTATTGCATCATCCACACAGTATGAGCGCGTTCCGTAGTCATCACTTCCACAAACGTACAAAGATGACAATGTCTTTCATGACGGGATTAAACCAATCATTTTTGATCATCTGTATGATTAGAAATTGAATGGAAAGAAATGTTAGCGGATTGATGTCATTAGGAATTGGGAATGACTACCGAACGAACCGATGGGTCGCACGGTCATCATGTTTGAGAGTATTGCAATAGGCTCGGCTCAAAACTAACGAGCGATTCACTCTCACCGCCAAATGCCATCCCATCAGATGAACGAGCTAATGCGACGCCATAGGTGCTTGGATTATTCCATTCAGTGTCGTACGAGGTCTCAGTCGGGGCTTAGTGGTTTCACCTGTACAGGTGAACGGGATATTCAAACAGGCCGTCATGTCGGATTGGTTTCAGGCTGAATTGCATTGTTCCCCTATCGAAAACTGTTGTGTTGTGTTGTGTTTGCAGTCGTCACAAACAACGATCAATTTCGTCTTCTGAGCGTCGAATTCCAGTCCGGCTAGCTCCAGAGCATTGGGTGTGACTGCAAGCTTTTGCAAAGGGTTCGTCAGATTCCAGGCCGAGAATATGATATCACCAGCGTAGGCGAAACGCCTGGTCACAATGTCATGGAACTCATAGCCAAGCTCAGACCTCGACAAATTCGAAATTTCGTCTGTTGCCATGAGAAATAGCGGAGAAGACGATGGGTCACCCCTGACGAAGACCGTGCTCGGATCGGAGAACACAATCTTCCAGCATGGCTGATAAGAGTGAACAGTGTAAAACGGTAGATTTGGACGAGTTCCGAGTGGCTGGGTGCATCTGATGGTGTAGTCTTTTGAACTAAAACTGAACGTCCTGAGCATGACAATCAAAGTTGTACGCATGTTGGTAGAGGTCGGGCAGGGGCTTTGGAATAGCGGATCGTGAGATCGACCTAAGGAAGCTATCATGGTGTTCAAATGCAGACTGCGGAGTGGGCAAGTACAAGCTTGTGTGTCAAAGGTCGATTGGTGTTTTATGGAAACATGGTACCCTCGTTGAGAACGGAGTTTTAAGTCTTGGATCGCCAAGCGATGTTGGATTGATCGGATTGGTGATGGGCGTGACGGATGATCACCGCAGGTGAGTTAGACAGCTCCGTCGATACAGTGGAAGCAGAGGTCAGTTGAGTTTGTCCTCGAAGTTTTCCCCCCATAGGTCTAACCTTCGGTGCTTGTCTTCGATGAGTGTGTTGTCTACTTTGCTGCTGGCTTCACTGATATACAAGTATATTGAGGCAGTTATCCAAATAACTGAAGATTCTGCCAGTTTTATTTGAGGCAAAGGCGTTCACCATTTCTTTGACTTTCTGGGTTAGTCAAACCTCACAATTATTACACCTCAGCTTTCTACACCTGTCCATCTCAAACTTGTTTTATAACCTCCCGTGTAGAATGTTTTGTCTAATATCTGCAGAGCTTCTTCTGAATTCCAGTGTTTGTTTAACTCACAAACAATCGCGCTGCATGTTTTAGTATCTATTTCATGAATTCTGTGTGAGATTACATTCCTTTAGTTGTTAAGGTCTTCGAGCTTAAAAGTGTTGAGTAAGTTTGTCATTTGTAGTTAGTTTATCGCCATTTCGGCTAGTTTCTTACCAACCAGTTTTTGCGGTCGGTGGGGTTGTTGTCCAGCGAAAGTAAGACCAAACTAACACCACGCCAACATGCGCTCAGAATCCAACTACACTGTACTAAGAACGTCAGTTTTGACTGGGGTCTCGCTACCTGTACCCAATAGCTATGTGATTTTTTACAAACCAGGTCCGATCCGGAGAACTTTGGTGCCGCTCTAGGTGATCTCTGACAGTAGAGAGGCACCTTTTCGAAGTATAAAGGATACGTATATGAGGCATGTTTGGGAACAGTATTATTGTGCCATCGTAAACAATGCATACACAAAATTAAAGGGTGTTATCCTTCCTCAGATATCCGACTATCGGTGTTTGTGTCCAGTCACATGTATCAGGTGGCATCGACATGCGGTTGGATCAGGTCGGTCGTTTCATACGTACATTTCATTTTTCGCTTCTGGCATTTCAATCTGTCTTTCCCTGTGGGCAGCTGGCATTGTGAATGCTAACATGGATACTGTTAGGAATGCTTGTGAAAATGCCGTTGGATGCTGTGGTGCCTCTTCTTTGACCCAAATCTTGACTTCTCTTGTTCTCTCGTCGTCACTGTGGTGGGCTTATTATGTTGCATCCAATCTACTATTGCCACTCTTCCTCGACTTTATGCACTTTTTAACCTGACTAGTTTCATTGTCGGCTGACGAAATCAGAGGCAAAGCTAGGCGTTTGTTTTATCCGCCCACTCTCCTACTGATCACGGTTTGAAGCCGAAGAAAGTTGGTTTTCTCCATCATTTTTACGACCTTCCGACACCCAGAATTGATTTTGTGACTGAAAATGTACGAGTCCCTTACTCGTGTTCCTAGCTTAGTCAGTCATTGGTTACTTATCATACTCAAATTTCTGGCAGAAATTCCACTGCAACCTCGAGTTTACCAAGTTTTATTTTTTTATTGGTTATTGGTAAAAAAAACTGAGAACTGAAGTAATTTGGATAAGTCCATCAGTTTGGACACCTCCAGTTGCATAAAACACACGTACATCTCCATTCACAATCTAACCCACATGCCACTTATCGTGCCAATTTCTGTAAACTCTGCTCATTTACACAAACGAACGCTAGAATATGTGTTCGAGCCATTTTAGTTGGTTCAAATGATTGACCTATCTTCCAGTCACTTTGTCCTTCATTGAACATAGACTGTGCCTGGATGCGTATTCACAACCAGTGGTATTCCTAAATATTCCAACTGCCTGAGTCTTTTTCTTATCAACTTGTTACCGTTTCCTCCTCACGATACTCCTTTTTTGTATATTCCTCATTTTGAGATGTTCTTACTGTGTGTTGTTGCTGAAACAGATTCGCGGTTATGTGTGAACGCACTCTTTAGTTAATAGATCGGACTGATGTGAACTCTGTGGATTGCCTACGATATTCGGTCATGTGATTCTCAGATTTGATTTTCAGTGTGTACTTTTTCACTATTATCACTACAAAGCTTGGCGTTCTAAGTCGTTTGTGAAAGACGGAATGCATTGTTAGCCTGCTCAAACCTGGAACAATCATGCGATTGTCAGCCAACCTTGTTGCCCTCATACACGTTCGAACCGGTGCTTCGAATTTTTATGCGCTTAACTTCGTCTGTTCCTGTCATCATAGTCTCGATGCTTTGTGGTGTGAACATTTTGTTTCATTGATCTCCCGTAGATGAACGTCTAAAACAAATTCCTTAGTTGTCTTCCTCCCGTTCTTGACACAGTTGCTTCTCGCAAGTCGTCAACTTCCTGAGGTCACTTCTACTTTGGCCGTGGTCAGTCGAATGATTGACAGTTTCCGAGGCATCAACTATCATCGTGAAGCGTTGCGTGTTTTTTATCTAGTCCTACACGTGTCCTTCTATTTGATATCTGGTCAGGCCAAGTCCGCTCGGCCGATTTTACGGCAGCTTCATCAAAGCATTCAGCAGTTCGCTGCAATGGACGAACGTGAGTTGAAAACGTTAAAAACTTAACCCAGTAACCATAATATAGCGAACATGCTTGTTTTTATTCGTTCCTCGTCAGGTTGAATATACCACACCTACACAGATTTTCCAGAGAACTTTTGTTGGACTAAACACAAGAGGGAAGATTTATGAAGCCAATCAATATCAAGTCGCTGTCAAGACCTTACTTGTGCAAGGGTTTCTGACTCATTTGAGGAATGGAGGTGGACTGAAGTAGTTTCGGAAACTGGGCTTTGATTCTGTACCACCTCGAAATAGATGGGTAACACGTAGTCGATAGAGACACCTCTCATTGCCAAATGCGGGTGACGGGTCGACGTCGATTGGACGAACGGTTGGTAGCAGGTGGCCCAAATTACGCTAATAGCTCGACTCGTCCAGATGTCGGAAGTTGAAAACAGCAATGAAGAGTATGGTTTAATACGGTACCAAATGAAATTGTAATAAATAAAACGGATGTAATAAATTTCAACCGTGGTCCTTTGTGGAAATCCCAACTGCACAGAACAAGTAGGCCGAGTAATGCATGGCGCCAACTGAATACTAAACGGTGTAACCAGTGCGGTCCAAACTAATTCAAAATCGGGATCAGAGCCAATGTGTCGGACGAACGGCGTGCGTAAGACATTTTAGCCGTTGAGACGAGTTTATCAAAGAGCGAGCTGCTTATTGGACAAAAGAATTGTTCGATGGGCCAGTGGGAAACGGAAGTTGTTTCTAAAAGCTGACGTGACTCACTGAATCGTCCAAAACCACAATCTCCTTTGCAACCGTTGGGAAAATGTAATTGGTGCATAAACTACTAACGAACAGAAGACGATAATTCACGGAGGAATCGATGAAGACGTTAGACGTAAGTAGTAAACGAGTGGATTGACGTCAATTATCCAACACAAAGAGAATTGTTCGGCAACAAAGAGGCTATCGTGTTGATTAACCGAATATAATAAGTTAAAGATATTTGATTACCGATGAGTAGTAGGGCATTTTGATTTTCATATAGATTGAACATCACCCACAATTGATCGCAGCTGTCGCATTCCCATAGGGGCCAATTGGAAAGTCTATGGGAATGCGACAGCTGCGATCAATTGTGGGTGATGCTCAATCAATATGAAAAATATTTGTTAGAATAGGGGGAACAGAGAACAGATGAAACTGTAAGTCATGAAGAGATGTGCAACCGGTTACAACTGGAATGGAGTTATATAACCTATGATGAAACAAGCCCAACGCGCTTCAGCAAATCAATAACGTCCCAAGAAACAATGATATCAGACTGAAATAAATCAACGATGGGCGTAACGTTTTTCGTTTCACAAGGGGTGGATTTTACAGACGAATTTCAATGGTTTGGGCTGGGCCAAAATTCGACGCCTTACTGTCATCGATCGATCAAACGCAACTCGTTAGTCGCATCAGTGAAGAAGGATCTGAACAATACTTATTATTTGCGAAGATTTAGACTGATGAGAGTGATAGATAGGACAGAACAGTGAACGAAGATTTAGCAGCAGCACATTTTCACCCATCTACTAAGCTTTATGTGGCGGATGGGGCTATCCGGTCAATATGGTGAGACGGCCGATGCACTATAACGTTACTGCTTCGGATATTCTTAGATCAGTTGAACTTTGTCCAGATCTAGACAAGAGGATGACTAGAGTTCTCAAAGAAGCCTTTGACTGAAAATTTCTCGTTGGAGTGCATTAAGTGTTTGGTAGTGAACCGGAGCTACCGCCCGTTCTTCCCGAAAGCGCGGCAATCTGCCTTAATCGAGGGATTGATGGTTCGGTGCCACGCTCAGTTTATCGCAAATGCACTTGGACTAGCCAGTACTTACACTTTAACAGCTTCATGTCAAGACATTACAAAACTGGCCTAATCAGGACGTTATTCAGTAGAGCCAGGACACAATACAGAGTGAACTGCAGCTAGTTAATCAGGTTTTTCTGGACAACGGGTACCCGCAATCACTGATCTTCAAGTTTTCTAAGGAAAAACCGCACCAGCAAACAGTGATGGCGGTGCCAAAGATGAAAGTCTTTCTACAACTATCGTTCAAGGAGGAGGATGTCAGTACGTCGCTACAACGCCGATTGAAGGTCGCTATAATACGGACGCATAATGCGGCATAGGTTGTGTTAACGTAGACCACAAAACGGGTGTCAATTCCACCTTTAAAATTTCACATGCCACCGTTCACCACATCCCATATCATTTGCCGATTTTCATGTGGTTGCCAGGTTGACTACATTAGCAAAACGGAACGGCAGCTGAAGTTTTAGGTCTCGGAACACATCCCAGCATGGGTAGAGAAACATGTGGCGCAGGTGCAAACTGATACCCATGAGTGCACTCAACAACCGTCGTACAAACCACCGGCATCAGCGATTACTCATCATCTCCTGAAGAGCCATCATCAGGTGGATCTTACGCAGGCATTCACAGTTGTTTGTTGTTGTTTATCCCGACCTATACTTCTACCTTGGCGAGGTGGTCGGGCTTGTGTACTATTTTGATCCGGCAGGCTATGCTCACTAGGACTCCGGTCCTTCCAGGTGCAACCTTGTCAGACAGGCCAAAGAGGAGCAGTCAGACGAAAAGCAGTTACACTCATAGGATTGTATGTCG
>LUCH01002628.1:60881-76383 GCA_013368495.1 Paragonimus heterotremus
ACAGGTTGAGCGACCGAGCTGGTTTGTATGGAATGCGTTTCGCACCTCCGAAGTGCATAGTGTTGCTTCAAGACTAGAACATTTCCACTCCTACCTTCCCAATCGCAGGTAATCCGCTTGAAACTGTGGACAGTTTCACATACTTGGGTAGCACTATCTCGTCAGCCGGGAGTACTACTGATGAGGTATCAGCGAGGATAACAAAGGCACGAGTTGCCTTTGTTAAACTGAGTAATCTATGATGTCGAAAAGACGTCCGGTTGTTACTGAAAGGAAGGGTATATAATGCTTGTGTACGTTCTGTTTTGCTCTGTGATTCGGAAACGTGGCCTGTTCGCAAGGAAGACGCCAATGGGTTTGCTGTGTCTGACCATCATTGTCTCCGACAAATAGCCCACATTAAGTAGACTGATCGCATCGGTAGAACGACCGTTCGCCGACACGTATTCCGGAACGCTCGGGATTCGCGATCAATTGGTCAACTACTCACGGTGTATCGCTTGCGATGGCTTGGTCACGTACTCCGTATGTCATCTACTCGTTTACTGTGCCGGGCATTATATTCTGAGGCCACCGACAGTTGGGTAAAACCGTGTGATGGTCAAGCAACAACGTGGCCACGAAATATGAAGGCCCTGACTGCTCCATTGTGCAAAGTGGGTAGATGTCGCCTGCCTGACAGTGGTGCTCGTAATCACTCAAACCGCTGGTTAGAGACACTGTCGGAGATGGTGATGTGTCGCAGTCAATGGCGTACCTGTATCCATACCATTTCTAGTTCTTCCCGTTAACCTTTTCACTAATTTTCAAACTTCTTAGTAACGTTTTCTTCTAGGATATTCCCTGTCACTGTTGAGGTGAGTGGCGGCCCAAGCCACAGTACCTTTTGGTCAGGCTCATGGCTGTTACGATGTTGATGTTGTTTACGCAACTGATAAGCTCCGGTTGTTGCGGTGTGCTGAAGCAGTTGCTCTGAGATGTTGCTGTCTACCTCTGTTTGTGCTGAAAGACTGTTTTGTTGGTTTATCACTCCCATGATAATGTTGCTATTGACTGACTAGCGAATAGAGTTGCCGTATGTTTAGTTTCACATTTGATCCCTGTTTTCTGCTTCATAATCTCCTGTTCCATAGCACGCACTTGGTAATATGCAGAGAAATTTGCCAGGCCATATATCTTGCGCATTTATGTTTTTGACTACTCTACTGAAATTGCTTTACTTAATCCTTCTACACAGAATATGCAGACTATGCTAGGACAGTTAAGTGTTGTGGCTAGTTTGCATTTTGCACCTTCAAAACAATGTACTATTACAAGATTGGGTTAGTGCTAATCCTTTGTTGTTGTAAAAAGGCTGCTGGAAATCGTCGGTCGATTCATCCCCCTAGAGAGTGTCGTTTCATCAATTTGTAGTATTAATGACGAGATACCAATGGGGGTAGCGCCAACTTTCGTCGTTTGTGACATCGCAAACACCCCCATTTACCGATCAAAGACAGGGTTTGCAATGCGTGCGTACACTCACTTTTGCTTCATGGATCAGAAATTTGGCCCATTCCTGCTTAAAATATATAGACCCTCAGTATTCGATCGCCGTTTTCTCCGCCAGTTGGCCACTATCAAATGAGCTGGAAGAAACCGCAAGACAGTTAGGTGCTGACGTGGTAGTGGGCTGTAAAAGCCTTAGTCGTCCCGGTGAGCAACGTGGGTCTTAACCGATCTTCTCGAGAAGGAACCAGGGACGAATTCAAATGAATGACAACTCAAAGATCGTGAAGGCCTGTCTCACCCTGTCTCATTCGATTTCAGGTCCTAGACAGTGCTCGCTGGAGCAGTTTGTTGACCTATTTTTCGGAAGTACAAACGTTAACAGTACGAACGTTCACCAAATGTTCTGGAATGAATGGCGAAAAATTGAGAGCAGAGGGGAAGAAAGTGAAAATGAAGATATTGGTTTAGCAAAATAAACATAATTTTGAACATTTCCTCGTAGTTTATATTGTGGAGGGGGTTGCTTTATGGAATCGTACTTGAAGTCCCCAGTTAATATTCTGATCTGCCAGGCAACGGGAATGTAGGGTTTTCTTTGGGGGCCTTACCAGGAAACAATGTTTTCTCTCTCGATGTTTTGGATAGTGCGCGTCGATGACTGTCAACAGTTGATCAATCTGTGGATCCCTTTTTTTTATCCGCCATTCTCCTTATTCAAGGAAAGCTGTGCCTCAGATATAAAACGAATCCTGCTGTATTCTCGTGGGTTCATGTCTCGCTACCTAAGCACTGCTACGCAGTCGTTAGTGCGACAGACAACCCTATGAATGTAACTATTGTTCGTCTGACTGTTCCAGTTTGGTCTGTCTGACGTGGTTATGCGTGCTGGGATCGAAATCCTCGTCAACGTAACATTCCTGATCGATCCAGTTTATACACCAGACCATCAGCAGACTAGATCACTTGAACGCGTAAAAGCAGATACCTTGGCAGGATAATTCGAACTGTTTCTGTTGACATGGCTGTCCAATTCACCCGTGCTGATTATCCGTCACGCCCGTCACCAATCCGATCAATCCAACATCGCTTGGCGATCCAAGACTTAAAACTCCGTTCTCAACGAGGGTACCATGTTTCCATAAAACACCAATCGACCGTTGACACACAAGCTTGTACTTGCCCACTCCGCAGTCTGCATTTGAACACCATGATAGCTTCCTTAGGTCGATCTCACGATCCGCTATTCCAAAGCCCCTGCCCGACCTCTACCAACATGCGTACAACTTTGATTGTCATGCTCAGGACGTTCAGTTTTAGTTCAAAAGACTACACCATCAGATGCACCCAGCCACTCGGAACTCGTCCAAATCTACCGTTTTACACTGTTCACTCTTATCAGCCATGCTGGAAGATTGTGTTCTCCGATCCGAGCACGGTCTTCGTCAGGGGTGACCCATCGTCTTCTCCGCTATTTCTCATGGCAACAGACGAAATTTCGAATTTGTCGAGGTCTGAGCTTGGCTATGAGTTCCATGACATTGTGACCAGGCGTTTCGCCTACGCTGGTGATATCATATTCTCGGCCTGGAATCTGACGAACCCTTTGCAAAAGCTTGCAGTCACACCCAATGCTCTGGAGCTAGCCGGACTGGAATTCGACGCTCAGAAGACGAAATTGATCGTTGTTTGTGACGACTGCAAACACAACACAACACAACAGTTTTCGATAGGGGAACAATGCAATTCAGCCTGGAAACAATCCGACATGACGGCCTGTTTGAATATCCCGTTCACCTGTACAGGTGAAACCACTAAGTACCGACTGAGACCTCGTACGACACTGGATAGAATAATCCAAGCACTTCTGACGTCGCATTAGCTCGTTTTTCTGATGGGATGGCATTTGGCGGTGAGAGTGAATCACTCGTTAATTTTGAGCCGACCCCATTGCAGTACTCTCAAAGATGATGACCGTGCAATCCATCGGTTCGTTCGGTAGTCGCTTCCAATTCCCAAAGACACAAATCAGCCACATCCATTCTGCAGGTAGATTAAGTAATCCGGGAGCAACTGCTGTCATCCCAGTTGGGGACATTTCTTTGCACTCAATTGCTAATCACGCCAAAGGTGATCAAAAACAATTGGTTTGATTTCATCATGCAGGATATTGCCATCCCTGTACGTTTGTGGAAGTGAAGACAAAGGAACACGCTCATACGATGTGGATGATGCAATAACAAGCGGGCAAATTGGTTTACGTGCTAAACAACCATTGGATTTAAGAATGTCCACATTTCTGTTAGGTGTTCATTGGACTGTTCTTCATGACATCTCATATGACAGATTGAAAGAGATATCTGTAATACACTGCGATCTATCGTGACGTTGAAGTGACGGAGAAGGTTAGTTAAATGAAAACTTTACTCCCAGCACTTCTGACCGTACCCGTATTATCTGGCAGCAGTTTGTCCGTACGTAACATTTACCGCTGATCTGATTTACATATGAACCTTGTGGGCCCGCGCCGCTTTCACATTTGCTATGTCTTTATTTTTATGACTATCCGGATGCTTGTTCAATATTCGTATGTTCCATGTTGTTGTCTGTCTGCATCTGAAAATAAAGGACTACTACTTCCGAATCTATCAGATCCTCCATTGAGCAGATCCATTCGGAATGCACGGGTATCTTAAGTTACCTCGCGAACAAAATGGTTATTATCCTAAGTATTGTGTTCCAGTGAGGTGCGGTGCTTAAACTTGGCTGCACAGGCTGTAAGGAGAGTGAGTAAACAGAGGTTGGTATGTTTTGATGGCTCTATTCAGTAGTTCTGTCAGGCGAATGCTTTATCCTGTTGCCCCCTTTTCCATTTATTTGCAAGACTGTTGAGAGATCGATCTGTTGCATGGGAATCTGAACTTACTTTTCCCTAACCTGACTTGGTTATAATTAATGAGTCTGGCATGCACATGTACAAGAGATTGTGGAGGTATGTCACACGGAGACATTGGAAATGTTGCGTAAGACAAACTGTACATGTGAACACGCAAGCCTGATAGTGATTGCCACGTCTAGTAGGTATTCTTTTGCACGTCAACTTAATTCGCAATGAACAAGGTATCTAGCCTGGTTAGACTGTGTCCGCTATCACGTTCGTAGGACGCCATGTTAATAAGAGGGCGATGGTTATGGATCTAAACTAAGGGGACTATGTATCCGCCCATGTTGGTCCCAACCATTTGTATCCTCGTCTGTTTACGGTAATGTCGCTAGGGATTACTGTGAAAATCCAACACCGGTTGACTGCGTGGATACGCATCTCGATGAATATGCCCTCTCCATTGTCACAATGGTCTACTCGTTTCCTGTGGTTTTCGATCTAAAGATACCGTTGGAGCGATAAACTACAACTGCCATTGTTCGCATGGAAACGCTTTCAAACTGTAGAGAAATCGGCGCGATCCTTGCTGATTAATATGCGCTTTCAGACAGATGTAGAAAGCCCCCTTTTCTATGCATTTTTCTCCTGTCATTGCCTAATGTGCTCTTAGTATGGTGAGAATGGTATCTGGTGTCACTCAATTTGGGTAATCTTTTGTTTCTTGTGTTCTTATTTTGTAATAGAAATAAACGTGAACACATTTTGTAATAAATACATCACTCTTATACAACGCAAAGCCAACGAAAGGAACGTTGTGTAGTTTGGATATAAAATCCAGTGCGGATTACGACTAAATAACTCGGTTTTTTATTATTTGAGGCAAATAAATGGCCAAAAGTGGCCTCTGTTGTATATTGTAGAGGAAACGAGTGATGAGTCAGTATCAGTTAAAAGGTCAGACAAAGAGAGCCTTGTCCTTTTTACAACTCTCCACAGACTGTCTAACGGAAACTCACATACACACGCATCGCGTACATGTCAGACAGCCATGCAAACGGTTATTCAGACACACCAGGATATTCTATTCCAACAGCGTCTCTCGGCATGGTTAACTAACGCAATGTTCAATGATAATTATTCCATAGTTTTTATGTCTGCCCGAGAACCGAAATGTTTCCGTTCGTCTTTGTTGTGTTCGCCCTGTCCTTTAGGCTCGTTCCAAATCCGATGAGTGACTCACATATGTCAAACCGTAAAAGCTCTGAATATGAGCTGGCAACGGCGGCATCATCGAACTGGTTTATGTCGTTTTGTTCCGTTGCCACTTGCTGCGGTTATGGATCCATGTGTGTGTTTGTGTATGTGATACTGCCGGCAATGAGCTCTCGCAGATGACGAAGCGTGCGAGTCCGTTAAACAGTACAGTCGACAAAACTTGTCGTTCGTTTCCGCATGTATCGACTGTACCTCGAATTCGCAATTCATACTGTGTCCTGACACGTGTTTTCAGACTCCTATGTCGCATTGCTTCGTTATTCTATTTTAGGCCATATGCTTCCATTTTCTCTCTAAATTTATCTTCACTTGATAACCGGTTATTTCAAACAAATGTTAAGTTACCTCTTAGTTTTGCTCTTCTCAATGATTTCGCTAGAACGCACGTAGGTTAACTGCTATGCATATTGCCCGACAAAAAAAGCTCCTACTCATATCAAGACACTCCATTTTTTTTCCAATTTTAACCCGTTGCTCTTAAAGGAGCTGTTTTTAGCATTCGGTATTTACGGTTTGATGTCTGTATTGTTGGTATTGATAACAACCTCCGTTTCTGCTTTTAACGAAATTCTCGATGTGGCATTGAGGTGGTTAAATTCCGTGTATCGACGAGCATATGTTCAGGCTGGGACAGGTCTTCTTTATTTTAGTCATCGTTATCAGTACAATTTAAGTTACCCCAAACGTGTTCACTTAGATTAAGACCTGGTGATCCAGATGGCTAGGGTGGAATTCAAACCGGTTTTGATTTCCAGAAGTCTCACTCTCTGATGGGCGTACAGTATTGTGTAACCATCTTGCGACGTTCGATCATTGTGGCTGTCAACCGCGTGCAGTAGCTCGTTTTGTAACTTGTTCTAATAAGCACCACCATCTGTCGTATTTCTACGAATTGCCGACTTACTTCTTCTGTTCATACAAGTGACATATTATGCATAGGTGATTACATCGTAACGTCGATGCTGGTCTGATTTGATCACGATTACTTTCTCCCTACTCATGCACTACCAGCACGTTTGTGAAGTTCAAACTGGGACTCACTAGTCCGAACCACTCTGACTCGCTGCCGCAGAGGCCAAACGTAGCCTGCGTCAGTTGTTGTTGTCCGTGCTTTTTCGCTAGCATGAGAACACAACGTAAACACTTGGCATGCATTCTGGTCTCACGACTTCCTTACTTTGAGGATCAGATGAACTCTGAAAATGTACATGCTCAAAATGGTGTTAGAGTCATTGTAACTGATTTCGTTCTAATTAATGGCAGTAAAAGTCTGTTATGTTGTAGTGCCTCTTCTGTCTCCTTCTTTGTGTCCCATGTTCGGCCGCAAGAAGTGTCAAAAAAGTGGTCGTAATTGGCGCATTAAAATTATGCAAGTTAATCGCCAATTCTCATTGCCATCCAACTTGTTCTACTCCTGTAGCCGCCTACTAAAACAGTGTCATTCAACTCAGCCCCCTTGATCGATCACAATACTGTACACTTGATGTGGTGCCATGTCACGGAAGCTAACACTCTAACGTCAAACGACACAGATCGTGCAGTACATAATGTGGCGACGGCTTGTCGTCTAAAACAAAACTGCAGATAATGACACAAATTAAATGTCTAATTTCGCCAAGCAGTGACACGTAATGACACTAGGTTGTCACAGGAAAACGGTCATGTAAACTATTCTTAAGAGAGGAGCTATCTCTTGTCCGTTAGTGCATCAGGCTGCCGGGGCATAGAATGGGACATTTGATGGATCTGAACCCCCTTCCGACGTTCGTGGTGTATTTCAAAATCTGCTGGATCTAAGGATTAATTTGTGACGGAAGCGGGCACATCCCGCTGAAAGATGCATTACTATGAACAAGTGCGCTCGTTCGGATGCATTATCTACCTGACAATTACTCAGTTGGGCCATTTGTCTGATACCACATATCCGTCCGTAGGTTTCTGTAAGCAAGACTAGTAGCAGTTTTGTCTCTTTCGCGTACGAATCAAGAAGGTAGTCAACAGGTCCCAGACTACTTATTATTCGCCGATGCTCTGAGTAGTTCGCTGCACTATCATAATCGTAATATACGTGATGTTAGTGATGGGATGTGCCAAAAGTTGAATAAATTCACGTGCTATGTGGTAATTGTATAGGCCAGACCGTATGTTTTATTCTATCTACGATCGGTGTTTAAATGGGTTCTTTGTAGTGGCGGACCACATTTCTGTTGGAGAACCATCAACCTTACCATGTTCGGGTTAGATCTTTTTAGTTTATGTTGGTGACGAGGGAAATTGCCAATTTTACTAAGGTATTGCACATTCGTTGATGTTCCTTATCTATCCGATTGTGTTCTGGTCTAGTACATACACGTGATTATTTTTGCCTTATCTGATCGCAGCTGAGTTCTTGGACTATGTGCCTTCGTCCTCACTACAGCTTCTTGTGTCTTTCAACTGACGATTCCCCGTGATGGCATACTAGACAGTTTTTTTCGGTTTATTTATAATATCACTATATACACAACACGTTACAAAGGTAAAACCACCGGTCGCATACGTGATAGAGCCGTGTCACCCGGGTGAATTGAATCATATAGTCACTTTTAGAAACAGCATGGTCACATTGATTCCTTGTTATCATCGGCAAAAATACACCAATGGTCGACATTGATTCTTGATTGCCGTAAAGTCTGGAAGGGTAAAGCTGCCTTGGTTTATAAGTTGAGTAAAGGACAGAGATAGAACCTGTTCTCTGATAAAACTTTTGTGTCCAAACTCAAACACGTGACTTCAAAGCGCCTACAACGTGCACCCAAAACAGCCAAGTTATAAGTGAACATAAAACAGTGGCCGCGAGACCACTTCCTTGCAGCTCTCACTGCCTAGCTTCATCAAGTGCATTTGTTTCACAAGTAACCTCTATTGCTAGTATTTAAAAGTAATGCGATGAGGATGAGAAACAGACATTTTCATCTCCAAAACTAAAGCGTTGTTCGTCAATTCAAGCCGTCTCCAGCGACACAGGGATCTGTCCCTGAATCCTAGGACGCGCGTGACTTTTAGAACAATACGGAGTCGATTAAGATGGAAATCGGAACCGTCCGCATGCATTTGGTCGTCAGTGTCTGCGTCCAATCAAGCGTCCTAGATGGCACCTACGAGTGAGCAGTGATGATGTAATAGTGGGGATCAGTTGACATTATCATGAGTTTAAGCTCTGGGAACGAACTGTTGCAAACTACTCATGAAGTAACGACTGCTCAGTTGGTTTAATGAAGTCCATGACTTCAACCTAACTGAGAAGCTCGTGATCGCGGGGTTATAGATTTGAGTCAACAGGACAGTTACTTCGTCTCCTATGGAGACGATCGGACCGCCTAAACACTATTCACGCGTAATTGCGGTTAAACGTCTAGATCTGATTGATCGATCATGCTCATTTTGAGGTTACTAACTTGTCTCTCAAAGACGAGGGTCAGAGTGCAAGTTCCGGGTGGGACAAGGATATTCACTATTGATGAGCTCTAATAAGAGCGAAACTCGAGTCTAATGTTTCCTTACGAAGAGTGCCGGCTGATTGGCTTACCTAAATGCGAAGACTATGATTGAGTGTGGATTGTGTTCACTTTGAGATTATCTTTTCATTGACCCACATGGAGCGCTATCGATATCTTCCACTGGCGAAAGGTAAATGTAACTTCTGTTCGGTGTATTTTTTTCACATATTCTGACGAGGCGCTCAGATCGAAAATTGTCATGACATTTACCGGGAATTCGTCTGTTAATTTAGTCTGGTTTACAGACGAAACAGGGTATCAGAAACGTTCGACTATCACACTTAATCCTCAGCAGTTCTACAATTCATACTCCTCTCACTTCAGTTTGGATATCTACTTCAATTCATTCAACGTGTATCATTAAAATCGATACCTCCTTGTCGCGTGCAGTCACAGCAGTTGTGAAACCTTCCTTGCAATCACAGAAGAGAATGGTGACACAATCAGTTAGCTGTTGTTATTGAACTTAGATTGTTGTATGTTAATTTTGAGAAATAATGTAACATCAATAGTAACTGGAGACCTGTATTCCGCGTTAGATGCCTACACCATGCAGTCAAACTTAATTTCTGGTGAATAGTTGGGGACTTCGGTTAATGCAATCTGAATATCACTCACAAGCACTCGTAACTGCGGTATTACAATGGACTTTTCAATCAATCTCTGTCGGAGAAAACCACACCCTTTTCGAAAACAACTGGTTGAGAAGTCCATTGGGATACCACAGTTACAATTACTTGTGAATGATGTTCAGTTTATACAAATGGTTATTTCAGTAAATCGTGGTGTACGCCTCAGGTCTTGCTGATGAAATACACAGTCGGCTAAGTGAAAGAGATGCAGTAAGGATACATTATGCTTCCACCTCACAAGCCAGTCATGCATTGCGTAGTGTCAGTTTTATGTTCACTTGTTGGTACCGCTGTTACTGCAACGCAACGGTTGGCGACATTTTCTTCTGGATTAGTTTACTGCACTGCTCGAAGCTAGAAAGCACTTCCACACATGGCCTGCGCTGTACCATTTGTGGTTCCACTCACGCCCCCGTGTTCAGTATAAATCCGAAGAATGAAGACCTGGGGGCGTGCAGTGATGACCTAACGGTTCAGCTTGCCAATTATGGTTAGCTAGTCTGTTTGAAAACGAAACCTCCATCTTTGGGAAACAAACAGAGACTGCACTGGTAAGACTCAAGCTAACCAGAATGATATTGGAAATATATGGCAAGAAGTATTCTAATATAAAAGTACTGCGCTCTAGATAGGATTAAAAAGAAAAACAGATTTAACTTTGGGCTGGGAACCAAACAAAACCTTCTGCATACAATGCACTAACCAAACTCCAAAAGGAAAGTGTAGCATGTTACCATGGTCCAACTTTCCCAGAAAGAGAGTGAGGGATACACCAAATGACGGAAGTCGTAGGCCGATATGAACGTAAAATATATACTCAATTTATTCGTGGCATCTCTACGTTTACGATGTACTGTGAGTACATTGATGACCTACTAGTCCGAGTTGGCCATATGGTCAATTCACTATGACTTGTGATATCTATGGTTTCTTTACACACTGTGCACTTGAATTCGTTGCCTTACAACCGTTATACGGATCCTATTCCTTTAAATAGCCTGATTCTGTCTTGCGTCGTTTAATTATCTAACATCGATATTGCAACGCGGAAGACTTACTTACTAGGATGTCGCCTACCTGCTTTTGGTTGCTCGTACAGCATCGGCTTTGAGCTCCATCTTTCCATCATCCTACGGAATTGTTTCAGCCACCTAAGCTGATACACCTTTCATTGCAGTACACTAGGTTGGTCAACACCATCGCGTGACAAACGAGCAGTCTATTTCTCATCTTCAAATTGCAGTTCTTCCATACACATATCAAGACGGTAGTATAACCGAAGTATACACAAACAGTGTATAATCAGACAAATTTCCCTGTCTACTTTCGTTGCTGCTATCTTTCAACAATGTGACATACTTCGATGGCGACCACGTGTTAACGGTACAATGAACGCACGTTTTATCTCGAAGGCGCCATTTTCGCCGAAGAGACGATTGTCTGATAGTCTAGGTTATTTGATAACAATGAACGTAACGAGAAATGTTAACAAAGGCTGAGTGTGATATTGTTTTCAAGTCAAATCAGCTGAGTTTCATTGAATTTAGTCGGTGAATTTTCAGCTTTTTCAAAGCTACAATGACTTGGAATGCACATGCATATATGTGTATGTATGTACACATGAGAAACTGAAATGAGCAGAGTTGATCTGCGAGAAACGTTCTGATTTATGCAAGTAGAAGGTTTTTAGTTTCCCTACACATTTTCTGGTTGTGACAAACAATGGTATAACAAAGACCGGATTGACTCCTACTGTTCAGCCATCTGTCTAACTAGTAATTTCGCACATCTGACAGGTTTGTGAGAAAGAGTCACGTTTTAGGTAAACGCGACATGTAATTGGTATAAAAAGTGCCGCGGGAAAACTTGTTCTTCGCTGTGAAGTGTTGAGGCGAAATGAGTTGAACTGTGTTGGATAAGGAAATATAGTCAGGTAAACACGATGTGTAAGTTCAGCGCGCTCAGTAAGAAGATCGGTAAGCACAGTTGGAGAACAGTCCAATCGATGAAGGAGAATACCATAATGAATAGGAGTCCAATTAGATATAAAAATGTACGAAAAGATTGTAAACTTCAAATATCGAAGATGAGTCGTCTGACTTTGGAGGAAGGTTCTTTGATGTGAACTGAACGACCTAGCTTTGATGAAGGTGTGAGTTCAATATATCTGATCGTAGAACATCTCAACCAATTATGTTTCGTATTTCTTCATAATGTGACGTTTTATTTGGTTAATACTAACGATAGCGTATGAAAACTTGATATTTTAATACATGCATACCCTCATTGTAATAGTAAATTGTACAAATCCACCGGCACAGTTTGTGACACAACGCTTACACGTTTGTTCTCACTTCATCCCCTATTCTTGTTCCCATATAGTCTCCGATGCTTCTGTCACTAGTGAGATTGATCGGTTCCAGTGGATGCCACGCGAACACATGGTCATTCTTGTCTACCTAATAACAGTGATGCAATCCATGCAGACCGGCATGCTCGACCGAGCCAAGCGTTCGGCGGAGAAAGCTCTCACTCAGATCGAGAAATTGTCTGTGTTCGATACAAGTCCACTACTTACCGTTTTCCATCTGAGTCTCTTAGAGCATACTGCAATGGGTCGGCTGGTAATGGGCGTCCAGACTACCGCCGCACAGGATATTGGACAGGCGTGTCGATTGTGTCAGGCCAATCCGCCACTGATGTACAAACGATTGCCTCAATTGCACACTCTTGTCGGATTGTATGCCATGTCTATGAATTGCATGAATCATGCGGAAAATCAATTCAAATATGCACTTCGCGTGAGCCAAATTAGTTTATTATGCCCCCAAAAACTATTACTCTTCTGTTTACTCTATGTCTATGACGTACGTATTAGAGTTTTTTAAAAATTCATTCGTACCCCTCATTTGAATCGACTGATTTGGATACTTTTATACGCACTGCTGATCATTACTTCTGATGTCTTGCACACAGGATAAAAAATCTCCATAACGGGAAACATGGGTGAACGATCACCGAGTTTGTTCACCTGGACGCTGAATCAGACTAACATGACTAACATCCAAGTGCTCACAAAATAACATTTCACACGTGGTCATTTTCTCAAACGTCTATGCGTCAGGCAACACCAAAGCACTTTGTGCACTGGCGACAGTGACTAAGAAGCATAAGTTTTGAAAAGTTCTTAGTGTGTGATGTACAAGAGAGAGAGAGACGAAAGTGTATACAAAATGTATTATAAGTTAACAAAAAAAACTGTACATTTGCGGTAAACATATTTATCAAAGCGTGTCATTCGTCAGCCTAGCACACCTGCTTGTAAGAAAGACCGCTACGTTCCAACGATAATAGAATTGGATCTTTTTGATCGCCTCCACAACCTTAGTGAGCTTAGTAACGTTTCGTTATTCGTAAGTACACCACAACGGCACTTATGTAGTCTGGGTGTTAGGTAGCCCTTCTTGAAATCGAAATCGAGACAGAGTTCCGATCAAAAGCCTATGTTGTGCAGAATAACACTGTATTTCTCATGAACACAAATCTAGTCATCAACTCGTTTGTCCATCTTCGTTGACCGATGACCTGGACGGCTTACCATTTGTTTTGTATCCATACTGTTGATTTCTGATCAAACGACAGTGCTTGATTTCTTATCCGTTTCGCGAGTGTTAATTAGTCACGCGACGTTAGTCGTCGTATTCAATGGCTCCAATCGGTACACATAATCATTTGCTTGTCATATTGTATGACTACTGGTAGAGGTACCTGGTTTTACTGATTTGCTTAAGGTTGTGTCCATTCGAGCTAGTAAACAATTTCAGCTACCGTGACACTGGGACTTCTACCTAAGCATCCTGTGACAGAGAGATACGGGGAAGCATATTTGGACGTGCTCGGTGCGTTGTGAGGTATGAATGAACAAATTGAGAACCACGTCGCATCATCCTCGTCATTGGGGCAATCAGTTGTATATGAACGATGCAGTTCACATGCCCACATCACATACTGCACTAGCCATCCGGTAGTTAGGCATTGTGTGAAATTAGTCCTTTTTATACGTGCTGCATAAATTCAACCGCCCACCGAACTGGTCATAATATCTGTCAACTGTCCAAACCGTCGATCATTTACACAAACCTTAGTGCTCGGCGGACTCACAGGTTAAACGAACGTCGTGCGGCATAGCTTCAACCTAAATCCTCGAACCTTCCCCACTGATTCAAACCATGGTCAGTTGGTTCAATGGAGACAGTAACTTCAACCCAACTGAGAACTCCTGATCACAGGGTTATCGATTGGAGAGAACAGAATGATTCTGTTCATTCTCTTTTCGAACTGATCAGGCCAGCTAAACACTATTGAGTGTTTGGATTTAATTATTCAATCATACCTATTGTGAGGTTGCTGGCGTTGTGGTTAACACTAATCTCACAAGCACAGTGGTCAGAGTGCAAATTCTGATCCGGACAAGGATATGCTCTACTGATGAGCCCTAATTAGAGCGAAACTCGAGTCTGGTACTTTCCTTCGAAGTGGGCTAGCTGAAAGGCTTATCTGAATGCGAGGGCTGCGATCAAGTGTGGGTGGTGTTCAATTTCGAAATAAATCCAACGTTCTACACTGAACTCGGCTGGAAAACAGAAGCGCACTCGCATTAAAGCTGTCTTTATGAGTATAGTTGGCAGCATCCGAAACGGATTAGCCTGTCACAGTGACCGAAGCCAACGGACGCCTGTGCTTTGAACCATCACCCCAGGTGGCTTGCGCTGTACCATTTGCGGTTCCACTCACATACCACGTATACGGTGTAAACCCGAAGGAATAAGACCAGTAGGTGTGTGAGTGAGGGCTTTGTGTCCAGTCAGCCAATGTTGGTTAGTCAATTGAATGGCGAGCAGGAAAAGGAAACCCTTATCTCTCGGAAAATAAACAGAGAGAGACTGCAATGACAAGATCGATACTAGGAAGAAAGATATGTAAAGTGTAATACAAGGAGCATTTCAGTATACGAGTGCATGCTAATGCAGTCCAAAGAGGATAAAGTTGAAAAACAAAATTCAAAGTTGAACTATGGAAAGATCAGGCAAACGATTCATCATTCAACACACCAACAAAGTTCAAGAAAAGAATGGGTAGAAGACTACAGACACTCAAGTTTCTGAAAACAGGAGTGGATAAGTTGCCAAACGACCATAGTATTGGTCGATTCAATAAGTAGAATAGATATACTGATATGACGTACCTGAGTCTAACTTACTGGTCGCCTCTTCGCTGACGCTGCACTATGAGTACGCTGGTGACCTACTAATCCAAAGCGGCCAGCGCATTCGCGGCCGCACACGTCACAACGCCATATAATCATGTCACCACGACGTATGGCACCGATGGTTCCCCTGCGTACGGCGCGCTTTCGTTCTCGACCGCGCAACAACTGCTCGTTGAACTCATTGTGGCCCGTCCGAATCGTATTTCTCCAGACTTTCCGGTTCAACGCTAAGTCTTCCCAATATCTAAAATAAATTTTACAACGTGAAAGACTTACCTGCACAGCATCCGGGTATCTCAGTTCCTGACTACCAAGATTTCGCTTACCTGATCTCAGTTGTTCATACAGCAGCTGCTTCGGAATACGATCATCGCCCCATCCGACGAATGTGACCCAGCCAACAAAGCTGATTCAA
>LUCH01002628.1:79266-93689 GCA_013368495.1 Paragonimus heterotremus
CGGGCTTGTGTCAGGTTGCTCTTCGGATAACTGTAACTTGAGTGAGCATTATCTGCTCGGGGATTAATATTGGGGGAGATAGCATGAGGGTAAGTGATTGGCAATAGCATATTTCCGCCTATCCACCTTGTCATGTGCAGCAGATAGGGCGACCCGGTTTATCCTGCGCGACGGCCGATACAGTATGGTATTTGATTTCTGTTGTATAGTCGTGGATTTTGTGGGCTTAGGATACTGCCAGGACGCCCAGACCCAGACAGGAGAGCGATTAGGACCCTCAACCAAATCCTTTGGCTCAAAAGCCTGTACCACTAGGCAGCAGGTGACACACACGCACACATACGCATCCGCATCAACCATCCAGAACAGGTTCCACAGTCACAACCCAAGACATTTGGCACATTCACACAGAGACATTGCTCCACAGAGGAACCAAACGCACGAACAGAGGATCAGATCAGGCAAAAAAGAAAATAACACACCGAACCGAACCACAACACACACACACCATACACAACGAACGCCTCACAACGGACACATTTGCCTTTTGTCTGGCTGCTCCCCTTTGGCCAATCTGATATGGTTGAACCCTCAACGACTGAGGTCGCAGTCAGTACAGCCAGCCGGGTCAAAACAGCACACAAGTCTGACCATCATGCCAAGGTGGCAGAAGAGGTTAGGCTTTATGAGTATACCGACCCGTTCATCCACAAACTCAAACGCGTTCCACGCTATCAATCCATGTGTGTTTGTGAGTTCGCGTTTATGACTGTGCGTATACACCTCCGTGGCACACGGTCGGCTATCTGCTGAACGATATCGTTTTATCTCCTACATTAGTCAGTGTTGTAGCTAGTGTACTTTTTTTTTGAGAAGATCTAGTTATTCCAACTTTACTCTCAACCGATTATGACTGCGCATTCGGATATGTTGATTTTATCACGCTTGATATAAGTACGGTGATGTAGTTCATATCTGCGTATGATTTGAAGTTTAGTATGAGAGAAACCGGATTCTGTTGCTTATTGTACAAGCGGCCAAAGGAAAATTTATCAAAGTTATCAATATTACAAGCAAATACACGTAGTGTTCAACTCGCAAGATCCAAACCGTTAGTGATTATTCATCTGAAACAATATCGTTTCAATCTCGGTGCATCTGCTTGTTGTTCGTGGTGTTGTGAAATATGTATGTCGACTTGTTACCCAAATGCTCGTTGCCCATCGATTCCCTACAATCCGTCGCATACAACTTCGGATTTCGGTTATCTTGTGTTCATCTACAGCTAATTGCTGGACCGCGAGCCGGCCTTTCCACGTCCGATTTATCCAGTATGGCAACCGGTGCCGCGCTCGGTCTGCTAGGAACAAATCGAGCCTCATGTCAACCGGATGGACCGCGAGACTCCCTCTCGGTGTTGATCTGTTTGAATTTGGCTTTGGTGCATATTCGCAAGGGGAACATAAAAGAGTGTGAGGTGAGTGTAGTGACTTTAGCCTACTTCTTGTTCGTTATCAAAACGATTTTGTCAATAGGTTTGCTCTATTTCACTGTTTAAACCTCGGTTTGTGTTTCACTAAGCAATCCTAACATGGGAATTTTAGGGATGAGTTTTTTTCCCCACCTCATTTGTCGATAGTGAAAATAAAATATTCAGCTTGTATACTTCTCGGTGTTCAATGTCGTTCACTCGGAATACTGCTAAGCTGTTCAAACCTGTATACAAGGCTAGTCATGACAAATACTAAGCAAATCTACAACGCACGAGTGGCAGTCTACAACGTTTAACTAAGCTGTTCCATCCCGTTCCAGTATATTTCTGTATAGCCATCACTTCTTTTGTTAATTGCTATGTGCGGACTTGGAAAATTTGTGTAGCCTGTATTTTTAGTGTTGTACGTAAGAGTTGATTTTTTCACAGTAGAGTCGAAAATTTCAAGTGCTACGAAAAACCGTTTTCTTCACTTCAGATGGAAACGAGAACAAAATCAGACCACCTGCGAATCGCGTTAGCATCTAGTCTGTGAGGCGGTTGGTGTCTGCGGTGGATTTTTTTTAAAACTAAAACCTTGATCTTTGTTTGTATGCTCTTGAATGCCTTGAAAAACTGCGTAAATGATTGAATTCGAAATTGAAGGCGCAAAATTCCACCGTCATGGACGCCCCAAGACTGTCACTGGTGTGCGAAACGTAGCACAGTGGAGGCCGTGTTGACTGGCTATCTGAAACTTACCGATCTCCAGGCTTGAATGCTGTTATCTTCAAAAAATCTTACACGACTGTCTGCAACTTGTGATCTGTCCGACGACTAAAGTGACGCCCAACATCGGTTTTAATCGAATATTCATCTTGAGCTAGACAAAGTTAATTCCACCGTGCTCTCCCCACTCAATTAACGAGGAGTCGTCGGTGAACATGTACGGCTTCCTAAGCTTCTTAAAGCGCGGAATGGTCGAACTTTGGAACGCCGCCACGGTTAAATTTAAGTAACCGAAATCAGTTTTAAAATAATTATCACGTTTTTTCTCACTTAGAAAGTTATTGTCGTCATGGTAGGCCTTACAGATGTTCGGAGTGTGACGTCTAGTTGATACACTAATGTGTCCGAGAAATTATTTGCAGTCTGTACAAGACAGCACCTCATCGCTACGTCCTTCGCCATGACAACGGGCACACTCTGAAATCTGACGTATTTTTGGACCGGTTCTAAAAGCAATTTTGTCTAACCCCACCCTTATTCACCTGACATCGGGTCTTGTGATTCGTTTCTCTTTCTGAAATTGGAAACGAGTTTGTAAGGTAAACCTTTCTGACCGAACTCGACAGGCACGGGAAGCATGATTTCGGGAATCTTTTTGACACCTGGTTTCATAATGTCAGGATCTGCGTTGCGTTCGATGAGAACTTTGTCGAAATTAAATGAAAGATGACCATCCATGCGAGAAAATTGTCTGAGTCTCCGAAGTCATTCAAACTTAATGATTCACACTAGCGGTGTAGAGCAGGGATTGAAAATTAATACGCTCCACCATTTTATGGAGATTTCGACTAACGAGCATTTTAACCGAGTGGAACTGATGAAAATTTGCCGTACATACCCGATGCTGACTGTGTTTATCCAAATGGTGCTTTGTTATGGTTGGGTCATGGTTTTTCCCTCCATCATCACATTGTGTCCGGCCACCGTGGGCCATTGGTACATACTAGCTCGACGCGGTTAGAAGACCTATTAGCGAAAACCCTTGCATAATGTTGGAGCTTCAGCCTCTGTTCCTGCTCTCTGTCCCATTGTGCTAATATGATCCGTTCAAAATTGAGTGATTTTGGAGGTGTCGAACGATACCGCAATGAAAAATCCATTAGATCATCCTAAAATGATGTTCAATCGTAGAAGAATGCTATCGAAACATCTTCAGGTCGAGTGGGTATAGTACGTATGTACGAATATGACTTTTATAAAACCCTGATCAGAACTCTTCAACATTTCAGTGGTAATGTGATAGCGAAATAGAATTTTGTTGATGTGGCAATCGTTATTCAAAGCTCATTCTGTGTTCGATCAGTCTATGTTGGATGATCCATTTCAACGTCAGTCTGTACTTTCCGGAAAGTTCTTTCTCCATTTCTACTGATCTTTCAAAATGAAACTGTTAGTAGTGTTATTTTTTAGAAGCGCACCTATCGACGGTTTTTAGCCACTTCTTGTTAGTCTGTAGATCCGCGTTCATCAAAGGTTGTAACCTTCGCCAGAGAGAAATTGTTTACTCTATATCCCATGTTAATTATTTCTAGCCCACTAGATCCTAGTATCAAAAGTACCAGGGTTGCAATTCAACTTTAACTCACTGGAGCTTATAGGTTGTGCAACAGATTAACTCAAGTCCATGGAATTAAGTTTTGCCGTCTTTACAGTTGGATTCATTGTAGTCGTAGTTGAGGGAGGAAATCGTGCTGTCGATTTGGCCCGTGTACTGAAGTCGTACACTGTATTTTGTCAAGTTTCCAAAATTTGGTGTTGAATCGAATTTGTTCCTTTGAAATGTATACTTCATAAACATATTTATGTTACATAATGTTGGTTTTTTGATGAGCGTTTATTTTACCACGATTAATATAATAGGTATTTCGAGTCATAAGAGTTTTTCTATAACTGTTTATCGCGACTAAAAGTAGGTTGGAAGTTACTGTAATGCAATGAGCTAAATTGTCAACGATCCATCCCTCACCATCCCTTTATTTTTTTAAATGTTTTACCACTTCAGACTCTGTTGAATGAAGTGTTCACTTCGGGCAGTCACGTTCTTGAAAGTTGCTATTGTCTTCGAGCTGCTGCTACCTATGTCCGCGCATTCCAGGCGTTCTACGAAAACCGTCTACCGGATGCGATGGTCTATCTCCGTGAGACAGTCCGTTTGGGAAACGAGGAAGAACTTCATCGTCTTTCTGCGTCCGCCTTCATCACCATGGGACAAATCTATCTAAATGAACAAAACACTGTCGTACGTGTTGCGGTTTGTTGCTCACTGACATTGGCTTATACCGCTTCCACCGTCAGTTCTCGTTGGGACAGGTACACTTGTCAAGAGTGATCATAATCCCCATGACAATAAGTGAGGTTCAGACAAGATGGTCTGGTCGAGTTTCGACTGTTGCACACGCAACGTGACTTGTTTTCCTTAAGTAAATCGGGTAGGAAAAGGCACACGTCGATGATAAACTGTGAAACCACTCCAGATAATTTTTTCACCTTAGGTCTGACTCGTTTGATTGAGATGTTCTGGGAAACTTGATTAAACAATGAGTGATGGCATAAACAAAACGGTAGACAGACTCTGCCTGCTTATTGCGCCCTATTCCTTCACATGTGTTATGAAAGCTTGTTATTTACTGTTCACATAGATGTGTGTTATTCCGCTTATCCTCAGTCTTACTCAGTCTGCTTGTACCGGAAATAATGAGACTTCTTTTTTTTCATCCCAGTTTATTTGCTATTTATCGAATCCTTGATGGGCATTTTCTAAACAGTGGTTGTGAATATGAGCTACTTTGAACCAAACGGTGAATACTTTATAGACCAGGGGCTCATGATCCTGTTTGTTTGCCCCGACGTTTAGGTTACAGGGGCGTGCGGACGTTTATACATTCATTATTCATGACATCGTTCTGCACTGCTAACTGATCCACTGCGCATGACCATCAATCATGGTGTTATAAGCTGATCGATTGCACTAAATCTAATACACGTAAATGTGGCCACTTATGGGCGTCGGTTTTAACAACTTAAGAGAGTTTCCGGACCACCTTGGTTGTTTGTTTTGGAATTCCACTCCTAATTTATCTCTATTAAGGCTATATTTTATCCTTTGTACACATATACTATGATTTTGTTACTTGATAGTGGAATGTTAGTATCAGCTACTGATATGTCGCTACCAATGGTGACCGGGATATTCGAAAGTCCGTCAGTAGACATTTATCGAGATTGTACACGCTGTAAATGAATTCACTTATGATTGAGTACTAATAACGAGAAATCACTTGTATGCATCTGGTCGATTCAGTGGTATGGTTGGTGTGGTATCCTGGTTCGAATTCACTCGTTATATTAATCCAATCCACAGTGTGCCGCCATATGTATACAAACGAAGATGACTCGCGTTGCATCGTGTATGGTTTTATTCACACTTACTATCTGGCATAAGCCCGAAGAACTTGAGCGATTTTGGGTTCTGCTTGTTGATCCCCATTCAGCTGGAGTACAGGTGCGCGCAACCATGTCCGGCTATCAGTGCGTGTACAACTCAGAAGTTTTGCTAACTGTTGACATGTTTAATAAACGCTGTTCGGTACTTCATCGGCCCACATGTATGTATATATCTATGCTTTCTCAGGTAGTATGATCGGAATCACATCCGAACTAGTCAGTACACTGGCTCCTTAGCTTGAGATCTGGAGTACATTGATGACACTATCCTAATGTACAAAATTACTTTGAAAGAACCAGATATGCTCGATAACCTGACCGCATCACTTCGTCGTTTCAGTGTGTGTTTTGCTTCTTCAGAGTGAAAGGCTGTATTCCAAGGGTTTGCAGAAGCCGGTTTCTGTGCTTACCATCGAATGTAATACGTTGAAGACAGATACTTCTCATTCGACCCAACTGTCCATATTTAGTGATGCATGCTCACTGGGTTTACCCATAGTTTGATGCGTCCGTGTTTGCGTGACGGCAGCTTTTTAACAAACACCTTAAGGCATGTGGCATTATCGATGAAAATAAACTAAATGTTTTCTGACTCAACAGTTTTCCTCTCCTTTGCTTATGTATTGGTTTGTTCTAGCGGTAAAATTCTAGACTCGTATACTCCTTTGTCAACACTCATCAGCCCACGGTCGTTTGGAATCGGTCGATGTGCTTGCACGTTAGCTGGATATAATGTGTTCTAGGTCTACCACATCCTCAACATAGCAGTGTTAAATGTCAATTTTCGAGAAGTCCCACGTTCTCAGTCATTGTGTGCGTGAATCGGAGTCAGATATATAGGATGCGTTATTCAGACCGCAGCATATTGATCGTGTTTTCTTTCGAACAGACGGAACTGCTCGTTGTTTACGTCTGACAGTATTCGAGGCTGTGTTTGCCCTTGCGATACAGTAGTCCGATAGGTGACTAGATGACTAGAGACCCATTTGAACTGTCAATCACACATGAGGTCTCTTTCCCCCTTTCTGCGTGTGATTTTCAGTCTGGTGTACGCCAAAGCCTCATTCCGAGAAAAAATCGTCCAACGTTGACAGAAAAGCCCCCACACATGCGCTTTAGCTATCCAACTTTATGTGTTCATACTATCAACAACTGTGCCTATCCATGTTTCTCAGTCGGTGCTATTCTTCGTGTAGGTCTGTCTCAAAGACATAAATCTGTCATTATAGGCTCTCAACTTTAGTTTGAACTTGTGCTAATTTAAAACTATCCTGACACGTAATGTGTGGTGCTATGCATTGAACTCCTGTGCGCACATTTCCAGTTATGACTTGCGCAAGTAACTATTTTGTTTTGGGGGTGCCATTGATGTTTACGAAAAAGTCAATAGTCGGTTGGGTGTAGATACACTATCGGTTAAGATAACAGAGAATTTCTAACCAGCAGACGGCGTAATCCAAACGTACTGAGTGTAAAATATTTTTAACCTTCTAACCATTTCAGTATGTAACTTCATTCTATAACAGATCGCGCAAAAAACACAACTGATGCACTGATGATATTGTTGCAGGCTACCGGTCAGATAATCGGAACTTCCGGGAATACTCCCGATCGATTGTGGCTTGGTGTGTACAGTAGACTCATCTGATGCAATCTACTTGAAGAGAATATTAGTGATTTAACCTCAAGATCTTTTGTGCATCCTACGTGTAAATGGCAAAGTTCCTCTTCCGTACGGCGATGTGGCGATTGAACGCGTATCGTAACTCATCTCCGATATCTTTAACCGGACCTCCAGATGAAAAGGGTTGACGAACACGCATGCACACCCTCAGTTTCAATGATCATCTGACGATTCCTGTCCACAACAATAGGATTAGAGGCAAATCAATAGTCGGCCAGTTATAAACAGTCCACTCTGGTCCGAATTTTGTCTGTTGAAAGTCTAATTAAAGTGTCGTGATCAGCATACGCATTATTAATCTGCCTGCCACCCTTTGCTATAAACCTCATTTCGAGTTGCACAAAACTAGTGTCCCTAGTCTAATAATGATTATCATGTATTTTAAGGAGAGGTTGGATATCGGTCACTTTTGGCGTACTCTATAGACATTTAGGATTGTTCAGATCAGTCGTTGATGAGCGCTCATTCAGTGTGAAATTCGGCATTCTGCTTCTCATTTAACTTGGACAGCAATAGTTTTACAGGTATCGACAAATACGTCAAGGGTTAAATGATTAGTGACCTCTTCTGTTGATTTTCTTCAAATCTTATGGACGGACCTTCAAAAGCTAGTGGTAATGAATGGCATCTTCTACTGTTTTGTGGAAATAGAATATGGCCGTCATTTTCGGCCTCAAACCCTTGAGGTTCTTCAATAATATACTCCATCACCTTCGTTAGGATTTCAGGCTCTTACTCGTGAATTCTTTCGTTGTTGACCTTGAACGACCAGATGATAGTTGGTTTGCCCACATACGTTGTACATTAATAAGCTCCATAGAAAAAAGTCGTGAGCTGTAGTTCATTCGAACTTGAAGGATGGCGGTATGATTTGATAACCAGAGCGCTCACTGGAAGGAACAGTGCCTTTTCTGGCCGTTTGAGCAGTAGGTTCTTTTTTCCGAAATTGCACGTTTAAGTTTTCGTCGGCATTTGGCCTCAAAAAATACACAATCGTTGTCCGGTAGTTAACGTCGTCCAGGATCCCCACTCCCGACTTAACGTAGTTTAATCTCCTCAGAGGTTGCACTACATCCCACACTCCACATCTAATAAGAAGCATTTAATGTTCACCAATGACTAATATTCTGCAATTCGTGTGTTTCTCTAACAAAACAAACTTCTCTACTCATTACAAGGTTGTAAACAAACGAATCCTGTTCTCTCAGCGATTCTTAGAAACAGTGTACATATTTGAAATGTTGTGGATCAGTTGGTTTCAACCGGTTTGTTAGCTACATCTTATATGAAAAATCCCTTGATTTTTACGACCTTTCTGTTCAATGTTTTCCTGTAGGAAAACATTTTCTTTAGTTTAAGTGACTTCTCTTTTGAGATTCAGTAGGCCATTGCCAGTGGTGAGTTAACCGCTAGATTATCAAAGTACTGGGCATATCTCGAACACTGAAATAATGCTAGCATGGTAATAAAAGCTAACATTGTCGAAGAATGAATTTTAGCAATTAGTTTTCTCGATGAATTCGACTGGAACGGTAACAAAACAGTTGTGTGGTTTTCTCTGGATTTTTGGAATAAATTAAACAGTTCTGGGTTCATCGTTGCGTTATGGATTTTTTTCATTCTCAATTTCTGAAGTCTTCTCCATAAGGTCTGAAAATGAAGGTAGAACTTAAAAATTATCAATTGTTTTGACGTTAACACCCAGTATGTGCCATACTGTTGCAACTATTTTCCAATTATTGACTTGGTTGAATAACTTCGTTTAAATCGGGGACTTTCTTGGGGATTCCACTGTCCAGAGATTAATTTGTGGTAACTTTGAGTTTACATACTGTTGTATAGGCGATGACGTAAAATCAACCGTACGCGGAAACATTTCGGACGTGGTCATATTGTGTTTCCTACGGTTGATTTGTTATCCGCTTTTACCTCATCTTCCGTTTAGGAAGGACACAAAATGGTTAGTGCTGCTATTCACGTCGCCAACAAGCTACCGGACATTGGAATTCAACTTTGGGCCACTGCGTTGCTCAAGGGCGTGGCCAATCTACGTGGAGATACTCAGGAAGAAACACGCTGGTTTCACGAACACGATCGTTACTCCAAACTCGTCATTGACGAGCATGTGCGGGCAATCAATGCACCGGAACATAGGCTCATCGAGGTGCGTTTTCTTTTCGTTTGCACTGTGTATGAGTGCTTAATCTTTGTGTTAAAACAACGGTGGTTACTTTCAACTGCTCTGAGTTAATGTCGGATGCGCGTGGATCTGTGATTAGCTGAAGGACAATGTGTTCCCTTCTATTACTCTCATAACCATTTTTCGCGAAAGTGATATCGTCACTGTTAATTCACAGAAAATGTGCTTCCAAGTTGTATACATGCATGCGTTCTTACTGTCCCAGCCGAGGCGTTTCGGTTGCACTAGCGGAAATGATGTGTGAATGTCGTTTTATTATTGTCATTTCATGATTAGTTGCATTCTTGTTTGGAGTTATCAGGTTGTAACTGAACTGACCCAATCTGTCATACAGTTTTCATTTGTTCGGCCATCACTTAATCAGTGTGCTTGTTCTGTCAATCCTAACGTCAACCGTGTTAACAAACGTGTACTTATACTGTGTTCTGTGCTAGCTCATCACTTTTTCACATTTTTAATTGTTTCTCAGTGGTTGGATGGTCCCTTACCTGAGTGGCACCAAACTCCGGCTCTTGCTTCGACATCCGGTACCTCCCTACTCTGATATCCATCCAATGTATTGTCCACCGTTGGACTGCGCTGTACATACACTGATTTATTTCTTCCTCTCTCCCTCCCTCGCCCCCAGTATGACTACAGTTGCGCCGCTGTCGCTTTGTCAACCAGTGCTTCCGGTTGCTTGTTTTTTTTGTTCGTTAGTATTTCCTGTTCGCTGTGTTTATTTAAAGCCGAATCAGCCAACGTCACACTATTCATCATGATTTGTCTATACATTTATCGCACATATGTTTTCAAGAGTTGTGCCACTTTGAATTGGAACCGTGTAGTTGTGTTACTAAGTTTTAACCTCTCTTGTTAATTCCCACAGTGCGGCTATCTTATTGAGATCGGATGGGATCTAAGATGGGCGTCTCATTTGTTAAAATCGAAAGTGAAGATCACATCACTGGAATTATTTCTTTCCAGGTAGAAATCAGCGAATTCTCACATCTTAATGCACTTTTAATGCCATCTTTACTCGGTTCCTCAATCTCACAGTAGACTCAGGAACCTCCAGAGACCGTCTTCCGATAGTGTTCCGATTGATTTACGGATAATCTTGAACGATGCAAAAGTTGACAAAACTTCGGAGTGAATTTCCCAAGGCGATCTAATGATTATTTCGATGTCTCGCCGGTAGCTGATGTCTTGTCCCTCTCCTTTGTGTCACCAGAGTACCGAGTAGGCGATTCCCGTCAACTGGGGGTTCAGGTTCGCACCCTGGTTAATTCGTTTTCCCAAAGCAGACATTACCCAGAGGTAGTTTTTTTTAGAGACATACGGCATATTTGTCACCATCGTTAAGTGACTGTTCCAGATTTGGTGACACTTCTTGCGCAAACGATTTCGTCTGAGTCACTTAATCTTTTCAAAAGGCTTTCCTTCACTGGAGTACTACGGGATATCACATATCACATAAGGTGCGCGGGTAAGTCGCCACTTGGACGAAGCTTAGGTAACGAGAGTATATACTACTGGTCTGTCTTTTCTCTAACGATCTCCGTATGTCTTATGAGAATCCGCTTCACTCGCCCAGCGGTTGCTCATGGATGGCGACATTTATTAGCTATTGCGGGGTCAAAGATTCGAGTCTAGATCATCTCTGCGTCGGTAAGAGAGATATCACTAAGTTCCGCGCGGTACTCACTGGACGCCTTATGAGGTAATTGTTTTTCGTCAAAGATACTGATGTTCCAGATACACTGCGTTAGAAAATTTTCTGCACGTATGTGAGCTCTCTCATTTGTCTGCAGCGCTTTATTTTTTACGGCTCGTCTTCTTACTGAATTAGAAACGCTGTGGAATCTTGTTCATTCTGATGCTACGGGTAATTCGACGCTGTTTGATCACTCTCAGGCACCAACCACTATTTTTGACGCGCGATTGCTGTTTATCATCATTTTTGATTGGTATTAGCTGTCCACTAAGATTACATCGATTTCGGTTTGTTTTGTGAGCTGATTAACTGAGGTGTGTACACTTTGAATACCACACTGATACGTCCATATAGGATTTGGACACTTACCAATGTGTCCTCTCGCTTTACAGACCTGTCTGCAATTGCATGGTGATGACAACACCTAAGTGAACGTCAAAGCGATCAGGCTGTTTGTTTTTTTTGATGAAGATTAACGCTAGGTGGGTCACAAAATCTTCGTTTATTAGATAGTCCTCAGCTAAAATGTCTGAGGCCACAAACTGAAAGCGCTGATCACGAACTGCTACGTTGTCAGAAAGATGTTAATTAGAACCGAATAACTTGTAGCTCACCTCTGTTAACAAGTATATGCATCAATATTGGTGGGGCTTATGCGTTTTTTTCTGGCTCCAGTAACAATAACCGAATTATTCACCATTGGGAAGGCGTTTCCGAGTAAACTGGAATCGTTGAGGCTTACAAATCTCTAAACCTATCTGCTTTCGGTAGTTTCGTTGCGGTTGATAATTGTTGAGTTCGAATGAACAAATTGGGATAATTCGAATATTTATGTCAGTGTGATTTTCGATTGTACAACTGCTACTGTTGTTGGGGTCGCACAAGGTAATGATTGTATTCATCAAAACTGTGCTGACTGCAATCTTTGCGATAGTGTGCTACTCGTACCCGAATACGAACGAAAACTAAGGACTCTAATGGTGAACAGTTTAAATGTCCACAAATTGTGCGTAGCCATGGCGAGAAAAGAACCTTTTAGGAAGGATTTATGAAATCCACCCTGAAGTCTTCCACTATGTTCGGCTCCATAATCGGACCCACACCTGCAAACGCAGATTGATGCTTACCTTAAAAAAGGTTGGCACTTATTTTAAGTGTTCACAGATGGAACAGTAGAAGAATCTTGCGGAAGTAGGTCAACTACTTGAATTACAAACATCCTAGAAAAGACCTAATATTCATCTAAAAAATACTCCACCTTCCAAATTATTCACTGACAGACCTCTCACGAAACAAAGATGAGCTTCTAATGGAGCATTCTCTGAAAGCGGATTATGGAATGGGCATGTTATTATTTGGATAGGACTTAACAAAGTGGAACACTACTCCACTTTCTCATCATTGTTGAATCGGTTGTGAACTTTAAAATCCCATTCGATTAGCTCATACCGAAGAGCCAATCAGAACTGCACACGTAGCCCGTTCCTTTAGGTCACTAAATGTGCCTACCTGACAGGACGCTCTTCAGTTGTTCAACTTTCGTTGGTGTTGTCATTGAGTAACAGTAGCTTCATTTGGGTTTTTTTAAAATAATTTCCTTGTATCGGTGGTCCTTCCAACACCACCTTTTTTTAGATTTACACCGAGACAACAATGCAGGGATAAACCGTTTTTTGCTTCCTGTATCAACCTGTTTGACATATTTAAACTAAACTTCTGATAGAACCGCAAAATGATTAGTAACACTGATTGCATTCCATTCGATGATGTGAGGTGCCCCAAACGCCAATGAAATGTCTTCTGAATCTGTATTCGTACATTCTCAATTCGCTTGTTTCTTTGTAAATGCAGGTTTTTGGACAAGAGACAGGTTATAAATCATTTTGTGTGAAATTGATCGGTTAGCAGTCAAGTAGCTGTTTGTTCGGGTGTCGGTAATTAGCTCGGAAAGGCTGGATAAATTATGGTTCAAGGTTTATAAGTAGACGATGGGAAAGAGGATTCAGTTATCATGCAAATGATTCGGTCGCGTTGTATCTCCCGTAGATTTTCTAGCAGGAACCAGTTACTGTGGGTGACGCAAAAATGACGAACATCGTGCTACTACTAAACGTCCGCTCGTGGTGGTTGTAGTTGTGATGAGTCATTGATATGCAGTAGGTCGGGTGCACATAGTCAGTCTTGAGGTTCCGGTTGTTAGCTGGTTAGTGAAATGTAGACCAGATTCGTCGCTATTTGATAGTCTTAAACAGCTGAGTAGAGTTTATACTAATTGGTAATGTGATTGAGTAGTCAGAACGTTGTTGAGTGGTATGTGCGTGGACACTAATGAATACTGTTCCATCTGGCACGAGATGAAAAAACAACTAACTATGTCTTTTTATGCAAGAGACTTCACAAACGAATGGTCGCAAACCAGGATAGCGGCCCAATTGATTGCTGTTTATTTGTGTGTTGACCGTGACAACCAACGTTTGCAAATGTGTTTATTGTTTATGGTTTTGTCTTTATACAGTTTATGACAGTGTTCACAATAACTTATTCCTTTAGACTCCTAGCTTTTTGCACACAACAGTAATACAATGGATGTGTTTGAATCGAACTCACTAGCAGTGCATACCGTCGTTTTGTCATATAGAGTTGGTGTACTGTTTGACAGCTCAATCACAATTGAACAATCATACAAACTCATCTGAGCGTAAAGTTTAACTGACCTCGTTGTCTGGCGGGGGAAGCTGTGACAGTCATGTTAACTTCGGTTGAAAAGCTCACAACTATGCTTAGTTCACTCAGATCGTTATTGATTGAGACAGCTGCTGATATGAGTTAGTCAAACGTCTTATTTACAAACGAGAATTGTAGCCAACCGTAGGGATTATTTAAATTTTAACTAAACCTATTATTGTTGAATACTTATGGGACTAGCCGTTATAAAGTGAATGACATATCTAGTCGCAGCCTTCTCATTCAGCGTGACTTTTTGACTTACGCGTTTTAGGTGAACACACTAGGTTCGAGTCCCGACCTTGTTAACACGAAAGTTATTATTATCCGAGGCAATCGGTCAACCTAATCATTACTACTAAGCGAATATGTTTGAGTGCTGAACGCAGTGACTTACTTATGTTTAGTGAAACGT
>LUCH01002629.1:5748-81717 GCA_013368495.1 Paragonimus heterotremus
TCTCGAACTGTGAACTTTTTAATTGTTGTTGTAACCAGTAATAGATAAGATCAAAGATGAGCAGAGAGTGGTCCCTGTTTCCGTGTGGCTGCTTGATGTTCACTGCGTCTACCAGCTGGCTCTTGATAGTGGTGACTATGTGGGAGAGAGAGTGGATCTGGCCAAAAGGATACCGTGTCGTAGCGTTGACACGCTGTGTCTACGCTCTCTTTCTTATCGGCGATGATAAAGAAGTCGAGGATCCGCTTTAACAATCCTGAGGAGAAACCAGTGCACAGTTAATCTTGGGTTCATTACACTCATAAAAGTTTTGTAGCCATAAGATTTTGTCTAGGTCTACGCGAATCGTGTCGTCTTCTGAGAAGTCTGGTGAGGTGGAGTGGTAAATAACCCCAACTGTTAGTGAGTTTTGTCCGCGAAATTGTAGTAGAAGTCACACAGCACCACTTCTATCGGATGACTGAAGTCCATCGATAACCGTGCTTGTCGGGAGGTACGGTTGAAGGAAAATCGCAGAGCCCCCATTTTTCCTTAGGTGGAGTTAGTTCGATAAACTGAGTACCCAGGGACACTCAGTTCACTGTCAGTTATGTCAGCTGTAAGCCAGGTTTCCATGTAAGTTGACATATAGGGTGGAGTGTCACAAGTTAAGTGTCTAATTTTAGGTAGTTTATTAAACACACCCAGACAGTTCTCATATATGCAAGTAAGGGCTACTTCCGCTTTAGAGTTCGCGAGAAAAGCGAAAAAAATATGTCAGGAAGAGCTTGGAAAATGAAACTCAGAATTGAAGCGAATTGTGCGGTTGGACTCTGTCTGTTCTGCCGAGTTGTTCTCCTGACCCTTCAGTGAGGTTGTGGGCGCGATATCACCGCTTGTGCATAAGTCAGCGTCCTTACAGTACACTGGATTAGCTTTCGTGGAATCGCAATTCGGACCTCTGCACCCCCGCCAAATTCTGCTTTTTAGGAGGTTGGTTTTAGGTTTTTACTCACGATTTGTTAGATTACATCTCTTATTGACAACTACGTACTGTATGCAGGGCAATCCAAGAAGGTTGTGTTGTACGGTGTGCTCATAATTTTGAAACGATCCAACTGAATAATACTCGTGGGTAGTATTCTGTTGGACTGAGTACTGACTGCATTTAGTACTCACCATCGTAAACCGAACAACAGTAAAAACCAAGACAGTGTACCTATCCCCATGTATTTATACTGACCCTTGAAAATATAGAACACAAAGAAAGCATGTCCAGCTAGCAAGGCGCAGAGCAAGTTGCACTTTTCATCTCACAACGGATATTCCAAGCTAATGGCCTGAATAAAATAAAGTTAGGTAAGGTCGACATCGTTAAAAGCGTGCAACGGAATGCGACTACTAAAAGTAATGTATATCATTGTCGCTATACTAATACATATTGAGTACAATCTTGATTGAAGTGTACTAAATGGACGTGTCTTACCTCGACGCGTTTTAAACAACACGAGCAGCATGGATGTTTTCGGGGATCGCCTGATGATCTCCTGAGTGTCCTATTATACTTATGGCTGTGTACCACTATGGTGTTCACAGGACACCCGATGGAAAAGTTCTGCTAATACATCCGTTCAATCCCCGGAGGAAAATCCGCGCGTAGCTGCTGCGGACATTTTGCAAACGAAACCTTTTCAAGGCCATCTACGAATAACTATGGCTATTTGTAAATAGACCAGGGCGGAAGTATTCCATGGAATGGTCGAGAAAGTAGATGGATTTACTTTTTATTCACCTCGTCGGTTCTATTGTAATCGCTAAACTGAGTGGTGTTAGCAAGCAATGGGTTAGGGAACACTGCTGGCTGAACAACCTCGTTTAACTTCGTTTAATTGTATATTAATTTCATTACGACATGTATGCTCTAAACGTGGCTGTTATTGACACCCGTGAGTCCTGGCATTCCAGGTAGGTACTTTTAAGGAATAGTCTAATCAGTTTTCCCCCCTTCAGAGGCTTGGTCGCGATTTATCGAAAGTTTCTTAAACGTGACTATCAACAAATAAACCTCATCTGACCCAGCCTAAACAATCGTTTTATTAGAGTTTCACGTGACCCCTGGATGTTCTTGGTGACCACATAATTGTGAAGTGCAGCAACAAGATCAGAAAAGATAGCAGATTTCAACACGTATAGCTAAATGTCGATGTTTTTTCTTTTATTTCTTCCCTTTCAGTGCACATGGCGTCTTTGTCATTAATAAGAAACCGTTTGTTTTTTACTGCCTTCCATAGCTTTTGCGTACTTGTTGTATTTGGCCTTATATTCTCCTGTTCATTGAAGCTTACGACCAGTCCGCGTAGTTTTAGCGGACGACAGTCTCTAGTATTAATGTTCATACAGTGCGATTTATTAACATCAAAATCAGTATATCTACTGCTATGACAACGTAACTATGACAAGCTTCTTTAAATTATTCGGAACACCTCTTTTTACACTTCCGGACTTGAGTCCTACAGGAAGACGACAAGAGAGGTCAATCACGTTGAATTAGTATGCGGCGAAAAACTCATTTGGAACAAAATATTTTGGTTGGCTTACGCTAACGAATTTAAAGAGTCCACTGGATTTGGTGAACTTCACTCTTTTATTAGCTGAAATAAGTATTTTCTTATAAAGTTTCTGAGAAGTTTCCGTCTGTTACGTATGAAACGAATTAGACATCTCGAAGCAAGATTGTAATATGACACTTACAGGATTCCCTTTCACTGGTTGGATGAGAACTTCACCAGGTACTTGTGACTCACCTAGTTTTCAGTCAAGCTTCCCACAAAACGTTGGTAAATGTTTTCGTATTAGATCCTTTACCATAAAGGACTGTAAATGCCTACTGTTAGGTGTTTTACTGTTTTTATTATACATTAATTAATTTTCAGACCTTGCTTTCATAGGGGTTTTCTTTGTAAAGATGATGTCTATAACCAGAACCTTAACGATCTTACAGCGTTGTATACAGATATTGGTGATGTTCAGTTCAGGTAAACCAAGTAAACTCTGACTTCTGAAGAAGACAAAAGTTCACTGTCAGTCAGCCAGTCGGTTTTATATACCGAAAGTAGACGGTCTTGTTTCGACTCTCCCGCCCACTTAACAGCACCCAAAGGCACTAAGTGCTGTTGCCATCATTATTTTGTGGAAAATGTGACTTCATGAGTAAAAGCAAAGTAGTGAATGCGGGCAACTATCGATGGTTATCCCGATAGTGGATATATTCGAAGAACTAGAGTGAGACTCGGTGGAATTGCTTCTTGCAAAACGAGCAGCGAGGAGGCTCTGGGTTAACCAAAGCATTCAAGCGCAGAGTAATTCAAATCAATTGGAATTAGCTTAGTAAGCGCAGACGATGAACAAATCCAGCATGAAATTAAATACATACTTATTCAAGACTCTTTTGGGAGTTTGAATTGCTCGACAAATTGCTCTACAATCGCTCGACGAATTGCTCGACAAAAAATAAGTTAATGCAGAGTGAGAGTATCTATGCATGTCTTTGTCACATCAGGTGCTGGCGTACCAACCAGTGGCTGCCAAGATCAAGAAACTGTAACCCATCACCACTCTGGGATTGTGAGCGTTGACTGTTCTGTGACCAACCATGCATGTTTCAATATGGATGGTTGGTAAGACGTTCCTGTAACAATGATCTCTTTCTCTTACTGGATCCTACAACTCGACATAGTTTAGTAAGAAAGTCTCCTCCCTCGCTAACTGCAGCCTTATATTTGTTGCTTGGCTAGTCCACAAAATACTTTGTTACAATTAAATTATGTGATATCAGTCTACTAACACAGTCATGTGGCTCAGGGTGAGATCTTGTCACTAGAAGTTTGTAGCAATAGAGAAGTTATGAGTGAAGTAAAAACAATCCGTAGATATATCAACTTCTGACTTACGAAATGCCCATCGTCACCCACTTGTTGACCCCATCCATTTAACGTGAAATAAAGCCTTAATAAGTTCGTTCTCTTAACTCTGGATTTCAGATGGGCGAGCTATCATGCAGGAGGAGTTGTCTCCCTAGCTGTATCTTCTAAATCTGGCATAAATTGATTGACTGTATGATATCAGTGCTCCAGACTTTGCGCGACTCACACACGCTTGAAGATCAGCTGGCGTTACGGGTTTCTTAATCACTCGCCTGTATCATTCTCACAGGTCACCATGTGTACACGTGTGCTTGTTTCAGCTCTCTTTTCATTATCTGCCGGTGTGCTATCAAGATTCTAGGTTTCATAAGTATACTTCCCTGCAGCTTTTAAGTATTTGTTATTGAGATGTCGCACCCAAGCGTTTTTTCGTTCTCACAGTTTCAATTCGTTCACCACCCTTTATTCCACACCTAAGGACTGCGCAACAAATTCCACGTTCGGACTAATACAGAGACAAAGATAAACAAGCTTTTATTGGACATCCTTGTGGTATAGCCTTAAGATTGGCACAATTTATGAGTCAAGTCCTCTCATGAGTTCCGTCCACTACTACTTTTTCGAAAGTGTGTACTTAGTAGATATCGTAAAGAATCTTCACACTACCATGTCCGTCTGCATTTCGAAAATGTTGTTGCTGCATTCAAAAGTTTAATATAAGTATTCACCACCTGATGCCCCGTGATAAGTGATGTGTGCATGTGCGGTATGCTTGAATAGGTTAATTATTCAGAACACTGTAATTAAGTCCTGTTTGATTTTCTACTTGCTAGGGGCGTTATTTGGCATATTCTTCCAAGTAAACGAGGTCCTATTTCCTTCTTATCTCTCTTGTAACTAGTTTAAAAACGCTGTTCATCTATTATTCATATCTGCGGACTACAGATCCGGCGTCACTAGTCTCATTTTGGATTGACGAAGGATTTTTAACATTCTGGAATACACTTTCTGCAATCTATATAAAATCGACTTCCAGGCTTTGTGACTGCTGTCTGCATATGCAGCTGTATGTCCGAGTCTCTACTTCAGTATTATATTCAGATCTTTTAGTTATTTTATATGCACTTTTGCTGTTTTTATATTAAAGTTATGTAGATAGTGCACACCGCTTATATCCTTCAGTTAAGTTAAATACGGATGCATTACACTATAATTACTGTACGATTCCATTAGACAATGCACACGCTCAGGTACTTAGGAACCTCTTATATTTTATTTGCGGTAACGCTGTTGACGACAGATTGATCACGAGAAAAGTAAGACTAGGTATATGGGGCGTCTTGTGAAATGCACAATGAAATTGCTGATTAACACGGACTCCCATGGAATACCACGTGTTGCTGTGCTACTCTGGATACTTCATCACTTACTACAAAAGAACGTCACTGAAATACTCATGGAAGTTAGGCGTTGGCACATTTGTAATCAGTACATGAAGCATTCACGTGTTATTACTTTGTCATTTGAAAAACCTGGTGTCTTATTAGTTTGCCTTACTCAAATTGATTACGATATGTCGTGGACAGAAAAACGGATTGCAAAAAAGATCTACTTTGCAACAACTTACGATTATTGTTCCTGGTTTCCTCATTAAGTGCCACGACAATCTTTCGCGTGAAGCACATCCGACCACTGCTATAACAACAAGCTTAGCTTACGTGGACTGTACTTCTGAATTGACCCCTTAATTCTAAGAAGCAATGCTCCATTCATCGTTTTGTTAATGGCTTACAAACTGCCGGTCACCACTTGCCCTAACCTATCGAGCTGAAGGTGCCAATTCTCAGCGGCGCTGCAGAGATATCGCAATTTGTGATTGCACATACTCACATTATTCTCTTTATGAACTAAGAGAGGGTGGATGACCTCCTTCATCAGTTTATTAACGAACTCTGATAAATTCGTCTGTCTTTCTTGTCGATTCATATTCACCATTACTGTGTCTTATTTTTTTCTTCAGCTATGAGACTCTCACCGCCCTAAAGCAAAAATAACTGTATTAAACGTTTAAAAAGACTCTGGGGCATCTTTTTAATGTTACACCTGACAGTTCGAATAGTTAATAAGTTTTGTAGTGAATTTTAAGCGTTTTACTTACAGTTTCGTAATATGAAAAAAATGGTCTACCCGGCTCACTAGACAATGATACTCATGATGGAGCTGATGAAACATTCGGTGAAGTATCACGATTGATCTCAGCTTATTCAGCTGATTTAACTCCCTGGCTAATTCACAAATAAAAAGATCCAATTCGTATAAAAATCGAGGTAAATAGAAAATATCAGAGGAAGATTATGATTTGTACCTTGCAAATAAATGCCTATACCGGGATCTAGTTGAGGCTGTCGAAGTAACCTGAATTAGGTTAGAATAAAGATGGTGAGTTGTGTCATATGAATTTTCTAAGCGCAAACGTTTTGTATGTTGCAACGTGGTAAGTAACAATAATAGATAGATAATAGATCTACGGAGCTTAAAATCATTTGTTCACAAATAGAGGATAGCAACCGATGAATATTGTGTTCGTTGTGATTGTTTGCAAGTTTCTGTAAGTTCAAGTACCATGCAACTCGCGTTTACTAAAGTAACTGTATGAAGTATTCCCCCGTGTTAAAGAAAAGCGACTATGCTTTTCGTTTTTAATCTGCGATTTCTGTTTTATCAAAAGCGGAATTCTAAATTCTCATATATGTGAATATTAATAACGTAGGTCTAGTCAGAGAGTTTTTCAACTCAAAGGCTGTCTCTACTGTTTTTCCTTGGCTACATCCTCTTCTACAACGACTTTCCTAGGAAAATTTCAATAATACCTGCCTAACTGTTCATGTTGAGTAGAGTTCTCCATGGACCTTCAGTCTGCCTCTATTATTTCAAACCTTTCGTGACCTTTGTAGTGGATCTAAACGCTATATACAATTCAGGTGTGAATACGAAATAAAACGTGATGAAAAAATGAAAATAACTGACTCACAGTAGTTCGTAAAAGTGCGTCGTTTAGAGTTCCACCACAGGGAATGAAGTATCCAATTGATGCGATCTGTCGTATAGTTCCCAGGTAACTTTAGAGGTCAAAACGAAGATAATTCCGACGGCAGGTGGGTTTGGAAATGTGCTGAAATAGATGCGGATTCCGTTAGCCGTTAACACTCCCAAAATCCATACACATATGACTCTGAACACAGAGAGAGAGAAAGAAAACAGGGATCGCGACCTTGGCGGTTTAATTTTGTATTGTTAATTGAATCTACTCACATAATTTAAACGAGTGTACATGTGAATTTGAAGAAGGTGAAAAGTGCAAAAGACAATGAGAATTGTGCAGTACAAATTGCTCTACAAAACATTACACCTTCTAGTAGATGTGTTTAGAAAATCTTGTGCTCTTGGTGTAAAGACAGTTTTGGTACCAAGCTGACCAATTTTAAATTGACAGGTAAAAGTTTAGTCCTTATACTGGAACATACAGGCTATGCTGAATAAGATGAGACACCAAAATGTTGTGTATGAAATGGATTTCGCACCTCCAGTTTGTGAAATGCTGCAGCAGCCTTCCTACTCCTACGTTCTTCCTCGCAAACGGTCAAACTGAGGCTGTAGACCATTACACCTATTTGTATGGCACCATATTATCAGCTTGTAATACTGTTTTGAAGACGTCAATGAAGATAAAGAAGACGGTCGTTGCTTTTACCTATATTCTTAGTCTGTGTTGTCGAAATGACGTTCAGACGCCTTTGAAAGTAATGGTGTATATTGATTACATATGGTCGGCTATGATCCTTAGTCTGAATTACGGAGTGTTTGTGATAAATTGTGCATCATATGTGATGATCGCTTGATGAACATGGACATCCACTGGCGCGATTTTCCAAGAACACTGGACGCACCATCAAGTAGTCAAATGATAAAACTTGTTTGAACCACGCAATCAATACGCCAGTTAATCGGTTACCGAGCGGGGCGCAGTTCAAGATGAAGAACTGTGAAGATATTGTATTTTTTAATGAGTACTGCAGTCATATGTTGCCTACTCGGCCTGAGATTCTGTGGTAATAATAGTCAGCGTAATACCGTTAGTCACCACACTCATAACCAACGTTATTACCACCGTTTTAGCTCTGACTGCACTATGACATTAGTCCATACTAGTGTTTCTTTTTGTCATTTAGCGAGGGCCGTAAATGTGAAGCAGAAGAAACTTTGGTTTGTTTAAGTACCGTGAATATGCCCGGTTTAGTCATGAGAAGAAGCGCGTAACAAACAAGCTCGTTTTCAGTGTTTCATCATCAGGCTAAATACAACACAGGGGTAGTACATCTATAGGGTAAAGGATGGTAATTATTAATGTCAAGTTAGTCAAACTCTTCAAGTGTTTTAGTAGATAGGTTCTCATACGTAATGCATGGCCACGGGAGGTTCAATGCTTTGACAAGACGTTTTTGGTGGACATAACGGGGGTGAGTGTAACCGAATTGCTGTGGCTTCTGCGATGGCTAATAAACGACCTTTGACTCACTTCGATTGCACTCCGCAGACTCGATAAATCGGTTTGAACGAACCGACCGGGTTGGGGCATCATCACTAAAAAAAACTTTTGCTAAAACTGAAACACCTAGGGTTACAGTGTCAACGACTTAGGAAGAAACATCCGAGTTGCAAGTGGGAGTAAGATATATACCAGACCACTTGGTTGCGGTCACTACTTTCCCTATTTACTACTCGCATTCACTTTTTGAACAACTCAGTCAGTTAACAGCAATATGCCCAGCTAGGTGGAATCTCTTGTAATGTCTACACCCATCTTGTCTGTTTGTGCCGGTAATTTTATTCAAGAAAACTACCACGATCATTGGTAACCAGTCCCTCGGTTGGTGATTATTTCTCTACGCCATATTACTAATTGTCTATCTCACATTTCATGCGGTCGACTGCGGTCTCGGCAAGCACTGTTAGTTTGTGGCAGATGATTGGGTACTATATTTAGTACATGGCCAAACCGTCTAATTCTGTGAATCCTGAGAATCCTGAACTGATCAAACGAATTAGCTCGTTTACTGTCGCCAACTATCCGCTTCGCAATCTTTCGGTTTTTACTACCTAGTGTCACTCGATGACAGCAGTTAAACACATACATCTGTGGCCAAATATTTGAAGATGGTTTAGCTCTCCTTCTTTAGGGAGCCATATTTCGCAAGCATACAGCTACATCCCTCTGATATTCGCCTCGTGTGCATTTGCGCTTCGGAGTGTTACATCTCCATAGCCATAGATATCTTTTTTTATTGTAAAATATAGTGTTAACCTGAAGGACACGGGTTTCTGTTTTGTTTTACATACTACAACCACACTTGATACAGCTACTTAAGTACAGAAGCCGGTTCAGCACTGTGACTAGTTAACCACTGTAGCCATGCGGAAGCGCTTCGCATTTAGTGAATTCGGCATGCATTCCAAAAATTCAACTGAAGACGTCATATTACATAAAATTTTCTGTGCAATGCTCTGCCACCAGCATAGCCAGAGTGGGTCGACTCTTACCTGGGCTGAAGGACTACTTTAGTGTTCTGTAAATCTTGCAAACAAATCGCAATTATGCAGGTTATAACAATGTTGCAGGAGTTCGGCAAAATCGGACAAAATATCCCTAGTGCTAAAATTGCCAAACAGTTTGTCATTGAACTCCTCCTAAGCTGAAATACAAGACGTGAGCGTTGACAGTAGAATGGTAGAATGAAGACTACTGCTGCTTCTCATTTCTAACGCATGCTAACCAAACCAGAAGCTGAGCCTATTACTCTGGATCCCGGTAAGTAGGTTTAGAACATTTCATCTGTACCACTCAGTGCTCTGCAGTTGGAAACACTTTCGTTAGGCTTGGATTATAAGATACCTATATGCAGACCTAACCGAATATTTCTCGAAGCACAGTTTGAGAACTTGATTGATCAGCTCTCATATTTGACGCCGACCAACGCCGTTAATTTTAACTGGTTCAAAAAATAAGCTCACGGATGTTGCTTATGAGTGTTTGCATACCCGTGTGAACGACAAATGTCCGATAATAGCTGGGGCACATTCGGACTTTGCAGGAACTCAAATCAAAAAATGTTGTAACCCTCAAGCCAGACAAAGCTCCGGAGCAGTATTCATGGATAAAAAGAGCTACGCAGAAAATTTTTTATCAATCCTGAGTGGTAGACAAACATTTCAACTCCTAGACAAAGAAGAAAACATTTGCCTTATAGAAGAGAGAATCGGCCACCAGTTAGAAGTAATTCTTAAACATGGCTGGATAGATAAAAAGACGTACAAGTACCTAAGACCCGGCGGTTGCTCGTTGCCCCATCTGTACGGTCTTCCTAAGACCCACAAGCAGGATATGCCACTTCGATCTGTATTAACCATATCAAATTCACCTCAGCACAAACTAGAAATGCTTAAAACGACTCTGGAGGGTAATCGGTACCCCAGAAGCTTTATTCAGCGTCACAGTGAATGGAAGCCCAAAAGTAGTGAAAATGGTGAGTTCCCGAAGAAATTAGTATACACTGAGCTACCATTCAAACGGGGTATCGTGACGATGCGATGAACCTAACGAATTGTCGCTTCGTTGAAACGTACTTACAACGCAACTGAATTGTGGGTCCTTAGCCAGACTCGCGAGTTACCTGTGACTACAATCAAAAGAGACCAACCTATTGGCATCAAATCACACTGTGTTTACCAGTTTTCGTGTAACTGCGGCGTAAGGTACATAGGCAGAACCGATAGATCACTGATCTCAAGAATGAAGTAACATGTACCTAAGTGGGTTCACAAACAGGACTCAAAACCGGACACTGTAGTCACAGAGAATCGTAAGCCCCCAGCTTCGCCGATCGGACGACACATCCTGTCAACTGGCCACAATATGGACTTGACCTCAGCCTTCACTACATCAAAGTACGCCACCGCAACCCAAGATTCCTAACATTTGCTGAAGCCGTCACGAGAAACCGGTTCAAACCTGTGTTGTGAGTACAAGAACAATTATTTGTGAACCTGAGGTTGTCGTGGTCCTAAGTCGCAGTGAGTGTCATTCAGATCACACGACTGGACGTTTTTGTTATTGTTATCTTCTTTGTTAATACCCCCCTCTTCAAGTACTGTAGACATTAAATTTGAAGTTTCCCGTGTTAGTGGGCATTTGGTACTGACGAGCCAATATGAAATGCTAGCATCTACCAGCGTTCGTCTTCTAACTGTTTTGTTTAAAGTCGATACACACACTTGTTTCACTCACTCCAAGTTTAAGCCCCCCTAACAATGATGATCAATCTACTGAACTGAACACACCGTTATAGTTAAGGTGCACATCAGTTACGTGCTAGTGGTGCGTATGACGATGTCCTAGACTTTTACAGGGCATAAAATGTTGTCTATATTTCACTAACCAGAATGAAACTCAGCTTGTTCATCACTAATATGTGCCTCCGTTACTTCTGCAAGCCGATTTATTATAATGGATGCCAGAAACCGTGTTGTTACTAGGGGCATGTTAAATCTTATGATTTTCAAAAGAGCCCCTGAATTTCTATCGGAGTACAGAAACCGTTACAGGGTGAGCACACCGAAGGAAAGTATTTTGAGTCTCCAGCATTGAAGTTAGTATCTCAGTCAAAACCTGTAATGACCCTTCATCCCTTCTTTAAAAATGGTGGTACGCGGTCATCAAAGTGATCAATCTTATTATGTTTAGTGTTTCACATCTGCCGACCAGGATACGTTTATAAACACACGTGGCGGTAGCACGATGGAAGCAAAAAGTTTGCCTAGCTGGTCCTCACTAAATTCTGCCAACACTTTAACCTTCTAACTTGATTATGCAGAAGTGTGCTGGCTATCTTGCTGATGACTTCAGTGGTAGAAAGACATCACCAGCTAGTTACACGTAAAATGTTTTTAAGGTCTACTGCTGTTCCCTGAGGCAAAACAGCTAAATTTTTTTTAACTCTGTCGGATTACTGAACTTCTCGTTCAGTGGCTAAGGTATACCTAAACATTTTACAGAAACCTTACCTGCATATTCTGTCTGACATCTAACATTTCTGGACGCTTCCTTAAAATCCGATGACAGACAAACCCGGGAATTACTGTGTTGCATGTTTTCTGTGAGACTTACTTCCAGTAGCAATTGATTTGTAAAGAGTTACAGTTATCCAGCTCGCTTTCTAAGCCTGATTGCCATACCTGTATAATCGATTTGCCAGCAGCCAGCAGTTATGTTCCGCAAAGTTATTATCAAGCGTAAGCGAGGGGGAAACAACAGCGCACCACAATGCAATTTGAACTTCATGACTTGTTCCAACATGACCGAGAGCTTTGTGTGAAGGTAAGCAAAATGTAAGTAATAGTTATACAATCTAGCTGAAAGTGCGCTTGTTTTACAGAAGAAAGGTGTCGAGTGAAACAACAAAATCAGTGATGTTTTAACCTAAAGCTGGCTGGAAATAACTTTTAAGTGGTGCACACCTGAAACAGCTGTGCGTCGTTGTCCTGATGACTTTACATTTGTCCAAGGATGCAGCCTAAATGAGATTCGGCGTCGGCAATTCAGTTGACTAAGATGTGCGTATCCCCGGATGGAAGAAATATCTAGGAAATATGCGCCAACTGGAAGGGAGCAGTCAGATCAAGGTAAAAGACACTTAAGTCGGTGTTGCTACCACAACCAGTATGCGCTATCTAAAATATGCGAAGCGTATGTTAAAGACCTAACTTATATTGAGAGCCCAGTTGACCATGACGGCTTTGGTCAGTGTTCTACTATCCATGTTTATTAAAACCTTATAAACCTAGTTTGCACAGCCCATATCGAGTAGACCAAACAGACGTCATATGTTTGATACGTCCTGAATAAGAAAGTGTGAATTTTGTTGTGTCAAGCATCAGAACTAGACTGGGCTGTCGATCCATTTTTCGGCTGCAAAAATTAAAGGAATCTATGACAGATCGTTTTGAAGATTAAATCGAAGACAGTGGCAACTAAAATTTTGTTTTCAGAAGATAAAATATATCGAACCAATGTTACTATGATAAACTCCTTCTGCCTTAGAAACAGCAGACGTATTACTGATGAGGAATGTCTAAGATATCTAGGAGCTAAATTGGGAAGGACAGAAGAATATAAGTCTGCAGATGCATAATTTTGTCTACGGTTCCTGCTGGATGCGATAGGTGTGATGGGATGGCCGACATTTCATGCATTTCTTACAGTTGCTAATATTTGTGTCTGAAATGTAGGCCAGGATGTTATGAGAATGCCCAGAGTTAGAACAATGAACGTTTGGACACCCTAACCAAGGTTTCTAGCCCCAAAGCCGGCATTGTAAAACAGCGATTTGATGGCAATGTACCAGGGCTTGTAACATTTAGAAAAATTTGAATCACTCTGTTAACGTAATGAACATATAGTTCAATCAAATAAGTCAGTGAGATGAGCCAACCATCACACTGTATTAAAGGCTTATTCTCTTTGTGACAGGAACTTCTTAACCACCCATTTTCTGTAGTTCTGAACGCTATCCGTATCTGTATCAACGTAGTTTTTAGTTTCTTCAGTTAATTTTTTTATACCAGCTTTTGAGTAACTTTGTCACAATTGTGATGATAGGTGGCTGGATCATTAATATCTCTTGGTCAAGCTCATAGCTGTTTTTGTTTGTACGCATACTTGCAACTTGCACTCTAACGAACAGCAGAGTCTGGGTATTCTGTTCACTTCACAGCTAGTTAGATAGACTAGATATTGATTGGGCAAAGGCTTATGACTGAATTTGTCGGGCGTTACTACTGTTGACTGAGAACACTGCTCGTCAGCCAATCAAGCCGACATCAAAGAGTGGTTCTGACTTACCCAACAAGGGTATGCTATTTTACCCAGGTCATCACATCACGTTTTATAATAAGCATATTTTTCACAGTCGGCCATTTGAGTTCACAATATCCGTAAGGCTAGGTTCCAAGAGAACATTCATTAGTTAATCGTTCAGATACTGCGGTAGGTTGTTTATTCCTTCAGGGCAGAAGATAACCTCTTGTATATGAACATTGTATGTATGACAAATTTTCCACTTAGAGTACATTGTCTGCTGCCAACCTTGAAAGAAGTTTAAATTGAGATCAATTTGTATAGGGTTTAACGTTATTTACAAATAAGATACCTTAGCACAACTGAGGGTGTTGGAGTAGTTAGATTTCCGGATAAAGTTAAAAATATTCTCACATGAGTAAAGTACTGCGGATTTTCTTATTACACTCTTCGATCTTTTCTACGAAATACACCGCTTGGGTTATACAAGTATCCAAAGACAATTTACACAGAACCTATGCACTTTTCTGTCATTCAGTGTACATTAGTTATGCTCAAGGTTTTTCGTTTCTCTGACTGACGCAGTGCTATTTCTTTTTACATTGTAAGATTCGTCTAGAACTGTTTACATCGGTGATCATTGCTTCTTAGTACCTTCGCCGTGTGCACATTAGTTGTGTTTATTGATAGTAGTTAAACGTGCTAAAATTAATGTATAATCGAGCGAAGTTTCTTTTATTGCAATCAACAGAAAGAATGGCACCAAGTATCCGAAAGAAGCTTGTGGTTGTTGGGGATGGAGCATGCGGAAAGACCTGTTTGTTAATTGTATTCAGCAAAGGCACTTTTTATGAGCATTATGTACCAACTGTTTTCGACACTTTCGTTTCCGATATGGTTGTTGATGATAAAGAAGTTTGTGTTGTATACCTACAGTTAATGTAAATTATTCAGGTAGAACTATCTTTATGGGATACAGCAGGTCAAGAAGACTATGATCGACTTCGCAATTTGTCCTATCCTGACACTAACGTGATTCTTATGTGCTTCAGTATAGATTCACCTGATAGTTTGGCAAATATTAGAGACAAATGGATCGGTGAGGTAAGTTACGTCAGTTGGCTGCTAATAAGAAGTTGAATGTTTGTAGGTTCGCTGCTTTTGTGAGAACGTTCCTATTGTACTTGTGGGATTGAAAAAAGATCTCCGGACAGATCCAGCCACAATTAGTGAACTTGCACGAATGAAACAACAGCCAGTGAAAACGGAAGATGGCAGAGCTATGGCATCTCAAATTGGTGCATATGCGTATATCGAGTGTTCATGTAAGTGTGTCGTCTGTTAAAATGTAATTGTTTGTTTAATAGCAAAAACAAGAGAAAATGTGAGAGAAGTATTTGAGATTGCTACCAGAGCCGCGCTGAAAAAGAAGAAGAAGAATTACACTTGCAAACTAATGTAAACTTTGATTCGCTGTTTCTTCTGCCTGTGGATAGCTGTCCGTTTTATGTAGAGCTTATGGCTGAAAACGAAACTTCATTCTATTGCCCGAATGTCATTGTAAACCTCTTTGTGATCTTTGGTTTCTGTCAGTCACACCAGACGAATGTTTGTTTTATTTCGGTTCATTTTCCTTTTAAATCTCAGCTAAAGCATACGTACTTGTGTTATGTACAGATAACCAGCTAAACCTGTCCTTTTTCTAACACTTTTGTGCAATAGTAGCTCTATATTTCTGTAATCGCTTTACTAACAGGCTTTCCGTTTTAAGCTGTTTGTGTTCAAGTTTACGAAACCTAGTTCGTACAGTGCTTCATTATGTAATTATACATTAGTATCAGTATAAAAGTTTTGCTAATATTTGATTTTGCTATTAAAGTTATTCTGTACTTCTGTCTTTTCAGGATAAGTATGCTGTAAAAGTTTCCTAAGCCTCTTCAGTCCTATCCAGATAAGCATGAGAACGATTAGACACATACGGAACATTAACATTAGCTGAATCATGTACAATCACCAACTGTATTAAGCAAGGTTGTTTATTATGACTTTCCATCCATGTTATTGTCGGGGATGAGCTCCTATTTAAGGTATACAGTGTGAATATTCTGTGGGTTTTTAGCTTTGCCAAGGTGGAAAACTCCCTGATTTAGATCATATTGATGATATCACTGTAATCGATGGCAGACCAAGGGTAGTTCAATAAATTCTAAACAGGTTGAAGATATCCGTTCACCAACGGGGAACTCACTTAGTCCCCAAAATGCGCAAAGTACTATATTTGTAGAAGTCTTCGTGTGCGCATAAGCTCCTCCTTGTTTGTGACATGTTGTAATTAATAGATAAGTTTGTATACCTGATTAGTTGCTTAAGTGTTGCTGGAGGTATGGTTGAAGCGATCAACAACCGCAATTCAAACATCGTACTGTTGTTTCTCGACCTGTGTCATCTGCAGCAACAGAAGGACTTGAACCGATTGATTAAAGATTAAGTGTATTCTTAATCTGTGCGTCAAATCTCCCCTAATGGATGCAGAACGCTATCCGAGATGGCGGTGTGTCGCAGTCAGTGGTGTACCTCTATCCATACAATTTCTAGTTCTTCCGCTTAGTCTTCTTTTATAGTAGCGTTTTCTTTTTGGATATTCCACATCACTGTTGTGATGAGCGGCGGCTCAAGCCATTGTACCATCTGGATAAGCTCATGGCTGCTATGATGATGATGATGGTGAAAAATGTGTTTTATGCGAATGGAGGTTGTTTGCCATTTGTTGATGTTTTACAGTTGCTGCTTCAGTATGGTTGTTCATGCCCGGTGGAATCACCACATGAGCAAGGACATTTTCCAATAATGAATCTACGTGAATATCAGTCTGAATATCCCAACACCCAACCGGATCTCTTGTCCGTGATTTATTTGGCTCGAACATCTTTGATTATTGCCAAGCCGCTCGATTCCTGCTGTATTGGTCACAGTACCCAGCGTAGGCCAGAAGAAAACAACATGGAGGCCAAAAATTACATTGCTATGGAAGCGTAAAACAACCAAAGTTCAGGGCTGTCTTCAGTGATGTCCCCATGGACCCAATGATCCAGAACCTTTTTTTATTAGAGTGACATACACGTACCTTACAAAACCGTAACCATTGACGCTTGCGTGGAAAATTTACTACCTGATGAGGATATCGATCCATGTTGCGTGGCACAGTGCGTTTCTCTTTATTTGGTGTTGTGTTGGAAATACGTGAAAACGTGTTTACTGTACCTCCATATTGGGCTAATTACAATATAACGGATACGAATGTGTTAACCGGGGTGACTGTAAAAATCAGCCAGTAGAGACTGCGGATTGCACGTTGCCAAAAGTTATTGGATTACTTCAACAGGTTGTGAATTTGATTCGTTGTAGACCATGAGTGTCAATTAACTACATGTGTGTTTCTGTATGTATACAGTGTTATGGTTCGTTTCTGTCGCTTCGCTTCGCCACAGATTTCTATGGATCAACTCTCAAGTGTGCAACTAGTCAAGTGGTATTATGCGTGGTCTCAGCAGTTTAAACTTACAATGAATCCTGAGGCCCGCTTTATTGTCAGCTGGTTGAGAAGGTGTTATTACAAACCATTTCATGCGCCGTCAGATGTTGTGAGGCATCACGTGTTAGGATTGAATCTTTTTCATAAATCTACTGACTGTAGATCCGAGTGACAGATCAATATGCCATAATCAGTACGCTGACGTACTAACGTTTTGTTGTAAGATAAAACACAATTGCCTTGGGGCGAGTGAATTTTAGTGTTTGGCATGTTTCATTATTTGTGGGGTTCATTCCTGCTATTTATTTAGGTTCATCAGTTTCGTTTTCATTTTTGACACTCCTACTTAACCAGCGCTGATATGGTAGCTTTCATTTTGCGTAAGTTAACAGTAAAATAAACTGACGACTAACAGTTTGGTAGAACAGTCTAGGTCTACTTCTGTACTACAGATGTTAACCCAGCAGCGGTCAGCCTCCTTACGGAGGCCACAGAAAAAATGTACTATAATCAAACCATATGATTTATAGCTGAAAGTCGCTTTTCAGCATTGTACTTATCAGAATAGCGTTCAGTATCCCGCACGATCACCCTGAGTTGGTTGCCGCGGCCACTCTGATTTGTTTTTACTTTATCTAGAAAAATGGAGCTCCCGCATTCTGTTTGCTACTCTGCTGTAGGCTCTGTTAACGTTTGACCGATCACTGGATGTTACATACAACACAACTGTCCAGAAATTATAACCTAGTGACCGAAGCGAACGTTGACACTCGACGGGAACGCGTGTGATGCGGACCCAAAGTACATCTGGATATCTCGTGATTATCAGACGAATATGCTAGCTGCAACGCTAAAATCTGACAATAGGTACGACCAAATAACCGTGTCCAAACTGTAGACCACAAAGCTGCGTGATTGGTATTCAAATTGCCATATAATTTCAAAAAGACAGGCAAAACTGACATTTCGCATCTACCTCCACCTGAGCTGCGAAAGGTTCGACTGCATTGGCTCAAAACGTGCTGTATCTAAATGCAGAATTATTCCGTTGTACTTTATTGTTGTGAACGGGTAGCATAATGCAAAGCCTGCTTCTTGCCTCTTGGGTTAACAATGCAATTTATCACAGCTTACGATGACTTTGGACCAGCGTGGCTTGTGTGTAAAAGAAGAAATAAGAAAAAACCAAACGTGAAGCACTTTTGCGTTTACAAGGAAACGGCGAATTTAGGATTGATGAGGAGAAAGTGGCCCAAAACAAGTGGTGACCTGAACTTCTGAATATACGAAGATACAACTGATATATGCTGGTCAGAACGAAGCGTCTTTTGTTCAAAAGTTCTTTAGTAAAACAGAGGACACTGAAACTTGTGGCTACAATCGCAAAGTTGTTTGTAGAATTGTTTCTGTCGAATACTGGTTAATTGTCAAAATTTCATAACGGGTGTTTAGTGGAATGCGCAGTAGACCTACTGTTGTATACACCACCAGTCCAAAGTACAAGATGGTGACATTCCTCGGTCGTGTACCATAGCTGTTACAGAACAAAATCGTAAGCAACGTTGAAGAATTTTTAAAATTTGGTAAAAGACTCGAACAAATGGCATTACATTTTGATTAACCGTGTCGTAGTTTTGATGAAGCCTTATACACTAGTGTACCGGCGGAACATAGCATCGATGTTGGTGAAGTTTTACTTGGAAACAATGGTCCTCTCGTGGTACGTATCTACTTGTCACATGTTAGCGTTTAAAATGGTATTAACTTGGACCTACGGTTAACCTACTTCACGCTGAACAAAATCATGCATAAGAACTTTGACGGTGTGCCCGTATTGATCAATTTGCTTCTTAGAAGCTAAGAATTAAAAATTATGAACGAGTTCGTCTGTCGGTCGTAAATTTGGTGGCGTTATGCCGACAACACGCTCACAATGATGAAACGCAGTCGTACCACACCATCATAAAAACATTTCTAATTTCTGTACGGTTAGATATCTCCCAAGAGTGGGTTAAACCAAATGCAGGAGACTTATGTGATGAACTGTTCGAAAGAATGACTCAGAGTAATCCTAAGTTGATGCTCTACGAGTGAATTTTAAACAAACTGGAGGCTTACAGAACGCAATATGGGTAAGTACAAAAGTGTTTTCGACTACTGGAAGATCTTTTGGTTGATTGACTGCTTGGATACCTGTTAAGTACATGCCGATATGGGGCTTGGTAAGATAGGGATCTTTTACCTGAGTTGAACTTTCCATCAAAATAACGGTTTGTGGAAGTTGATTTGAACTGTTCATCCACGGCCGAACACTGACTGGGATGACACAGGTGATTATTAAATTTGAACTGATCGGAAGATTTCGCTTAAACTACCTGTGAGTATCTTCATGCCTTAAACCAATCCCTGATGTTTCCGTTAAGTCATCGCTGTAGACGATGTGTACTAAATTATGCTTGCCTATGAGGAAACTCTCCGTAGCACCATTATACGTTCTCTTGTTTTATATGGCTTGGGTCTATGCAGGTCAGTAGAGGTTTTAACTGATAAAAAATCAAAATTACTATGAGGAAGTCGTTGAGGTGCAATAGGTTGCAACGGCGTAAATTATTGTTCGGGATTACGTAAACAATGACAAATGATTATATTATTTTGGCTTAGAAAATGTAAACAAGTGGGGATAAGAAGAGTTATTAAGAGGAAGTACCAAATGAATTCCTTGTAGAAACTGCACACACAGCGGCTTTAATTTCTACACTCAAAGTAGCAATCAAATACATTAAAACGGCTCGGCACTAATGTAATATGCACGCCGTCTGCTTACACACTGGTTGTCCGTTACACTTATGAACCAACTGTGGGGCAACGTACAGACACCGGGGGACAGCGTTCTTCCGAAGTAGGGGTTCCAACAGCAGTCCTGAAAAAGGAAACAATAAGAACAAGCATGACCCAAAGGCCCAGTAAGCCATGCATACGACTTACACAAACGATAACTAAAAAAGCGCCGAAAACACAGCAGCACGCTCCGTCACCAATTCAAATTCAACTCGTGCGCACCTGCTGGTTCCGGTCGCACATTACAGTAAACATTGATTTACCTTCGAAAGCTTATCCCACAGCCGACTAACTTTCAGCGTAGACTTATGCGTTTGCGAAGGTATAAACAATGCAAACTGGCGTACAATTTGCGCAGCCAAATGATGGAGTAATTAGTTTGATTTCTGAACTTTTGTTGGTTAGTCTTTACTGTGTGCTTCAGCTGTTTTGGTCCTATGAGAGATAACGATCTAACAAGTTTGATGGGACCCACTTATTAAACCGGTGTTGAGTGAGGAACCTATAGTCAGGGTAATCCCAGCGCCTGGGTCCGTCGTTATCTTTCCGAAGGATATTCCTCGTTGGCTGAGCTGCTATGTTGGCGGGTTGGGGTCATTCAGTTTTAACCTGTTCTGAGGTTGGAGGCCAAAAACGCTGCCCAGAAGAAATAGAAAAACCAGATGAACGTCTGTAATCCAGCTGTTTTTGACGACATAATATACTAAACAAGAAAACTGGTCTCTTCCTGTTCAAATAGATCACATAAATGAGAGTATGGACATTTTCGACTGACCACACATCGAAAACACATGTTACGCGTGTTGTACTAGATACCCACAGTAAGCAGGTTTTTCCACACCTGAGTGGATTAGCACAGGAAAAGTTGCTTGCTCTCAGGAATGTTAGGAAGACGGTTTAGAAGGGATTTCTATATTTACATCACATCCTATGTACCTATTCGTTTAGGAAGGATTATTTTGTTTGACAGGTGAAAATGGTCACTTGATTATTTGAATGAAATGTGTTGGAAAATTTGTTTGTAGGACTAAACAATATATAATGGATGTTAGTCTTGGATGTGTTATTTCACAATGTATAAATATTAACTGAGACACTTGAATAACTCAACTGGTGAAGTGCAATTTGTTCCAGGCGGAAATGTTTCCAAGGAATCAGCGGTTCAGTACAAGTCGTAAAAGAGTTTTGGTGATGGTATTAACTGCAGATGCTAGTATGCATCTGCAATTTTTTCGGGTTTAATGTCATGTAAATATACCGTCGTTTGTGAGGTGTTTCTACTGTCACCTAGTGTATCCTAATCATAACAGGCGAAGTGTAGTATCTTAAGGCAGTTTGTTTGTCTGAGATTGCTCTAAAGAGACAATCGCGATGTTATAAAATCAGATAGTGAGAAAAGAACAGCAGGCGATTAGACCCATATTTTACAAGCAGAGTGCGCTGAAATGTAGGCCAGTGTGCAAATATTCACTAAAACATTTGTTAACTAAGGAATGAAACCACTTGCTCTAAAATGAACTGAACAGTACCTTGTGGTTGTTATGTCCTGAATACATGTTATGTCCCATGTGCTGCGCTGATGTATAGGTTATTTTTTCGTCGAACAAATCTATTTTGACAACTGCTGCTGTTGAATTGTTGGACGTATTCCAAACGGCCGGTAGGTTGTCATAGTTCTCCGAGTTTTTTTCTTGTGGATGGAAGTTTCAAAGCCTTGTCTTTGTGCCAGTCTGTTTGGGAAACATTATGATAATTCTGTCATCAGTACTGTACAAACAGACTGAAAGATGAGACGTATTACTAACATGTGGTTAGCCATATCTGCTTTTAAAAGAGTGATAACAGAATGCAATACGCCACTTGGTAAAAACTGTAGTCTGTTCGTTCTTTCTTTATCCTAACGATACTTTCACCTGATCTATTTTGTAAGAGCATATCAGCCATGGTTTTTGACACGTGAGCAGGATACCCCCGTATTTCCACGGTCATTAAACAACCGCATATTCGATTATTTACAATGGGAATGGTTTTGTTGCTACGTCTTTACATTACGATAGGCTTGACTATGATCATCGTTTAAGTCGCTAACTTGTCTCCGCGAGAAATCATACGAAGAGATGTTTTGATAGATAATCACAGCAAGAGATTTACGTAAGTGTTCTGCATTATTTAAAAAATCAGTTGGGAAAACGTACATAAACAACAGGGTTGCAACATACCAGGCTTAGTGATCAGCTTGTGCCAGTCTAGCTGTTTTACTTGTCACTAATTAGAATTCTCTTCCGCTATCATCAACTTGTTTACCAACTGAATTCTGAACACGTGCGTGTCTTCGACTGAAATTGGACTCGAACTTGTGTGTGCAGATAGCTGTCGATTATTTCGTGATTCTTGAGCAAAATACGATTGAGATTACAATTAACAACAGGTGAAAATTTGAACATTATCAAATCACCTGTATGGGCATTGTACACGAGAACGAATCGTAACTACACATGGTATTTACTTTTGTGTTACATGCTATGTGACTACTTGCCTTCAACGAACCTATGATAAGGTATTACTCTCAGGCTAAGAGAAACACCTTCTTCCTATCACCAACGGAATCTTACAATCAAATGAAGATTCAGAGCTGGTGTATTCTGCATCCAAACAACAAAGTGGGTGTCTTCAGTCGCGTGTGCACACGGATGCGAATACACAGGTCATTCACTGCGTGCCGTCATCGATCGCGTTTGACTGGAATTTCACAAATCGCTAATTACACGTGTTGAGCAACCAATCAGTGTTGTGTTGTAGGCCGAACAATGAGTGTGAGTGCGTTTTGGAATTCACGTGTGAGCAGCAAATAGTCTTCAGATCATTATGAAGCACGTGCTGTCTTGTCTGTGCACCCACGAGTTTTCTTGTTCGTGGCTGCTGAAGTACAAGAGAGAAAAGCGAGAACTAATAATTACAATACTCACTTGGCTTGTCATCACTAATCGATCTGGTATCTGTCGATGTTCCATGAGTCACGCTCAGATTAACATTAACCATACCAGTTATTTTATTAAAGCGATAGCCATGCGCAACGAATGACATTAATTTTTGATCTGAAGTAGTGTGGAAAGACTGAGTGCTTTCAGTGAGCGAGAACGAATGTATTGATGTTGGTTAGTTACTGAACCTAATTAAGTCGATTCATGACACTCCCTTTTTCTGGTGAGAAATATAAGATTTTGGTTAATATAATTGAAACATCGCCCACAACTAACCGTGGCTGTCGCAATTCCACTTTTGAAAAGAGCTGACCGAAAATTCAGTGGGAGTGCGACAACTGAGATTAGTTGTGGACGTCATTTAATACAGTTTTCCGTTTTCGAAGCCTGACAGAATGTCACAAATATGGTCAAACGAAATTGGTCCTCGTTACTATGCTACAATACTACAGATTGCCTATGTTAGCTTCATCAGAATGATCGATTGGCTGTGTTCCTGCTGACTTTTTCCCAAGTTTTACGGTAAGAACAAAGGATGTATACGATAGATAGTCAGCTCGGAGGACAACCCGACCTCAGCTGTTGGGATACAGTATTTCATCATGTTGGCACACATTTCGCCGTCGTTCTTTAGCGAATCCTGTTTGTATCCCTAACTGATGACTAAAATCTTAAAAGGCCTAAAAATGCATTCACCTTCAGTCAATGAACCACACAGTTTGTGGCAAGGCCATTCCAACCTGAGGATATTTTGTGCTGTCCTGGGGAGTTTCACAATGTGGATGTTATTGGAAACTCAAAAACTTATATTTTGTTCCATTAAAGTGAAATGGATTCCGAATAATTTGAATACACTTGGGATGCAAAGTATCGGTACTGAGCACTGGAGTACTTACAGACTTTTGAAGTAGCACAATGTACTATGTCTATCGAATAGCCGTACAAATGAATCGTCGAATAAAACGAATCACATCTTAACCTCTACTACATACGAAGTTGCATGGATTATCGTGTTGCAACGCCGTGTAGGTTCATGAAGAGCCAGTTGGTTATCATACGTAACAGTCGAAATGTAAGGGGCTGTCGTCGTTTGGAGACATACAAAAACCAGTTATTTGGCATCACGAAGGAGATTTCGGTATTTACACAGTACATCCTTGATAACAAACTCAATGTATGTAAAAAGCTTGTGATACAAAATTCCGTTTAATGCAGACAGTTGTTCCATTTGACAAATACTCCATTTTGCCGGATTTTATTTAAACAGCATCAGGTCCTTGTTGTTGTGGAGAGGAAAGCTCACTAAACCGAAAACTCACAGTTTAAAACACTCGAATTCTGTTTTCAAGTCCACAAAGAGATTTACCTGTTTTAGTCAGTTGAGTTAACAGCGGTGGATGACCGAGTCCCATGTCAAATATCTGAATTCCCGGCATAACCATGTGTTTCGACTGATAGAGACCTTGTCGCGTTTGGGTATATTATGCAGTGTATATCGTTGGTTTAAATCTAAGCGAAGCTCAAACTCTTTTAGATTCAATCTATCTTAAAGAAAAACGCCTGTTTAATTTGGTAACTTGGAAGCATTGAAGACCAAGCAGAATTTTGCTTTTGAGTGCATGTTTGTCTGAATATTTTACCATTTATATACTTAGAATGTTAAATAAAACATATATCGTTCGAAAGCGCCAGAAAGTAGACAACTGAAACTACGCAGCGAGTCTCATGAATCTCCATGATTACCGACACTGAGGAATGTAACAAAAGTCAGCCTTCTGCATGTAACGAAAGAATAAATCAATAAAGATTGTGAGACGGGGGTATCAAACATGTACACAAACACTGGCGGCTACTTCGTTTACTCTAAATTCTTGACAGGTTACAGACGTATATTTTTATAATTTTCTTCTGAATCCCATAAACCTGACGTTGTGGAAAACCACCATAATAACTTCGGGTTAACTGAATAGTCAACAATATTTCAGGTAGATCCACCTATAGTCTGACATAACTGGAGTGTTCGCAAACTTCTTAAGAAAACAGACATTTTTGCCATATCTGGCAGCAGTTTACTGACAGATTACGTAAGTTTCTCTAAATCGAACCATTTTGGTGTTCAAGGACCACGTGATTTTATTCACTATTTCTCTCATTTGAATTAAAAATCGAATTAATTCATCAGACTTATTTTTTCGAACAATATTTCCGTCTTACCCTCTCGTGGTTTAAGAATTCTACTTCATTATGTTTTATTTTGGGCAAAACAATCAAAGCTCTGTGCAACATTTGAGCAACGTCACTGAATATGTCCAGTATAGTGAACAGGGATATCGTGCAAGTTTATAATGAAAAACGAAGCACATGTTTTGTTTTGTACTATTGCGGATGTTTTCAGGAAGTATTATTGCGGGTTTGTTTGTTAGCTATCGCTTCCTTCTATTCGTAAGATAGTTCCATGAGTGATTGGATAAACATATGCAAGTCTACTACACTAGTCGCACTGTAGCTGAGCGTGTATAAAGAGATTTGTGGACCGAACGCACCTGTCAAGTTTAAATTCAGATCACGAATAATATTTCTTACAGATAGAGAAACGTGTTTTGACCAAATTTTGCTTAGTTTCCAATTCAGTAATTGAATATTGTTGCACGATCAGCTTATTAATTGAGAATATTTTCAGTCAGTCGTGAAACATTTAGGTCGGTGTAGAGATAGTGAAACATCCCACCAACGGGGACGATTTTAGTCAAGGTGATTTAAACAAGACAACAAACTGGGTGTATGTCAGTATTGGCTTGTTTGCATTTGCATGGCAACTCCAAAGGAAGATTAAATTGGGATTCTGGTGTAAACCTGAGAATTGACAGTCACCATACAAGACGGTCATATAAGTCGGCTAGAGTTTTAATGATTGTGGCTTTCTTGCTAAGGAGATTTCAGGAAGTATGCCAAAACTACCACCTATTTACTTTTTGCTTAAAGTTGTTGGATTATCACAGGTCCAAAGAAAGCTATTGATTGAATTTTATCGCAGAATATAAAAATTAATCCAATACACTCTATCGATCCCTACTTCCATGCTGTGTTTAATAACAGTTTGGCATATACGTGTATTTCATCTGCAATCATTCCTCCAAACAGTCTCATTGGAGTTTAAACACAGATAACTCGTTCTGAGTGAATCACCACTGGCAACTCACGTGGGCCTCGGTGTGGGCCAGTTGTACGTGAAGAAAGAAATTTGGTGAACTGTTACTCAGATCGAACATGATACTTGCATTACAAAGTAACTTTTGGCAATCTGTTTTGTTGTACGAATTGTATTTGTTTAGGAGTTATTCAAAATGTAGCAAAACTTCACAAATTGACGTAGTCAGATGTATAGGACTTCAAATTAGCAAGGCAGTCACGTTTACTCAACGTAACTTGGACCAGCATTTTAAAGGAATATGTAGAATTTGGGTTGGTAAGAATAATAAGCAGACTGTAAGTGGAAATTAGATTTTTATATCAGCCTGAATCAGTGCAGCCGAGCAGATGTGGTTAACACTATGATGAGCCCAAGTTCGGCCAGCTGATTTGTAGATGTACTATAAAATGGAATAAAACAAACAAAATACTTGGAAGAACATTAGTAGTTAGGTTTTAATATCACATATTATTCAGACACAAAACATTAATGATGAAAAAAAGTGATGCCATCGAATGGCTGTTCAAACCGATCGTCTCCTCTAAACAGGTGCTTCTTGAAAGACAACGTGACGTCAGTTGTTTTGCAGATATATTCTGTTGAAGTAGCTCCGGTAATTTCGAACAGTGAGTTTCAGGGTTGTGATTAGGAACGATCTGACACACTATCGTTCAGTTAGGACGCATGTTAGATTTCCAGGCGACTTCCCCGAGGAACACTGACGGCAGAAAACAAATGCATACCAGAGAAAAGGTGGTGTGTGTCACGGTAATCTATAAAGTGAGTCAATGATCTTTCAGCCAAACATTTGTTAAACAGATTCAGATTCATTGATTTATCTGCCTGCCTCAGGCAATATTTTATGCACATAGAGAAACAGTATTTATATGGCTCACAACAGTTACCTTGGTCGTTTTATGTTTATTTATGGCTATCAGACTTGTTCGTAGAGACTCAGCTGACTAACATTCAATCACACACAAAGTGGAGTGCATCGCTCTTGAGGTTAGCACCATGTGATTGGTTTTTCGATTACTTAAATTAGTTTAATTCGGAATTGACAATTCAGCTGAGTGAGTTAGCACTTTATGCACGTTTTCACCTCAGTGAAAACTGCGTCCTTGATGCAGATTTAGTAAGCATTTAGAATAGTACGTATTCAGTCGACGAGCGGTCCCAGTATGACTGGGTTGTGACGTGATGATGCATCATCAGTTTAAAAACGTTCTTTGGAATTTGTCCTTCAAAAAAATCTAATTGTGTTGATAGACGGGATCACGTGGGCAGCATCGTACTTCAAGACTTTGATGTGTTCGGAAACATGTTCCTTCGTCTTAAGACGTTCATTTCCATCATTTCCATTAGTGTACTGGTCACCATAAGTGCAACTGAACCGATCAATACAATAATGTGTGTCGTCATGACTGTGATTCAGCCAGAGTGATACTAACCAGGTATGATAGAGCGGACGCATTGTTTGTTTAGCAAATATCTTATGGCAGAAGCCTGTTATAAAACGATGTCATACAGTGTCATTTGTAAAGCAACAATATAAATACCAGTTTCCTTGCAATGAATGTAATCTACAGTTTCGATGTTTCGGGCTTTGAGTACAATTCAGTCAATTTCATTGAGTAAGCATTACAGATCATCAAGTCATAGGCACCTTCCAGCACATAGCCAAATATATCAGATAGGTGTAATTTTTGCGTTTAATGGGGTGAACTTTGAAATATGGATTCATTTTGTTGGTCAACTGAAAGACCGTTAGAATTTGGGTAATGTCTGTTTCAGGTGGATTTGTAAGTTACCAAACGAAAAACTGTAAAGTTCGCTCATTTTTTAATATAGAGTTCCAGAAAAAGAACAATACAACTATCAACACAAATTCTGGAAACAAAGCGAAATTCAAGTGCAAAAAGTACAATATTTTTAAAATTCTTGGACCTTTTTTTTGCTTGCTTGAAAGGCGATATATTGGAACGAAAATAACAGTCTTGGACAAACCAAGTCATAAAAGGCTATCCCAAGTGATTGTGCCCAATGAAAATGTCCTTCATTTTGAGAGGGAAACCTACTAATTCCATTGCAAAAATTTTAAGAGATTGATTGGAACACACAGACTTATGTTAGAAGCCATAGTGAGACCACAATTAATTCCACCTCTTCTAACCTACACTTGTGAACGACGAACACACTTCGCGGTAGTTTTAAATTTTATGCGAGAAATTTTGGCATTCATTTCGTTCCTATATCTTGACGATCACTCAGTTACATCGAAATTCCTAAAGAACCAAAACGGTCGCAAAGCGTGAATATTTTGGTGAAACTTGTCAACAGGATAGCAATAAAGCAAACATGGGCTACGATTTGAAAGTTCTAGACTATTTTTGGCTGTCCATATAGCATTTAAAGCATTCATCTCGCGATCGGTTAGAAATTCTGACTCGAAGCCTACACTTAATAGTATACTTCCAAAACCGCCCGATATGTCATGTTGTTCTGCAGCGTATGTCAGACAGAATTTTTGCGAAGCTCACTGTAATCGAACGGTAAGACCATCCATCTTACCAGTCTGACCACGACTCAGAAAAGTATAACTCACGTTAGCGTCTGAGAAAAGGTTACAAACCACAAGCAAACGTAATCTGGGACAATTAGGTTAATAGTGCTACCTCATCATCCTTCGACTGTGTCTAGAACGTTAATGCGTACTGTTCAAGCTTCTTGTTGCTATATCAGCCCATCTCATTTATTGCTGTTTCTTGTGAAGTGGTCTGTTTAAGAATGTGCATGCGATGACCTGTCCTGGCAGATCGATAATTCTGGGCTGAGAACGATCATAATGTTTTTGCGCAAGCAAAGTCACACGGTTTTATTTCCAAACTTGATGCTACAAATTGGAGGTGGGCCAGATTTCGGATTTCATGTAGATGAAGTTAAGCACACGAGATGTGCTAAACGAATTCATAGGTCAAAACATGTTGTCAGTAGACCACTGATGGACATATTTCCATTAGTCATCAGTAGTAAAACAGAACGGTCAACAAATGTGTCGAAACGAGACAGTTGCACAGTTTACCGATTGGTGTCTAGATTTTGTGAGAAAATAAGTCAGTTTTATACTGGGCTTTTCAGAAGAAACTGTTCAAACAATGTTGCATCATTATCGCTTGTTAGATTAGTGAGGGATGGAACTACACACTTAGTGCATTTGCAAACAAGTTCACCGCCATTTGTAGTGATGAACGCTCTGGGAATCATAACAAAACGTGTGATATTTTGCGGTGGAAGAAAATTCTATTTCGGATGTCTTCATGCATGGATGTGGCATCAACATGAACTTTGAAGGAAAGTGGTATGCACTGAGTGGAAAGTCGTTGACTGGACGTCAGTGTTGGTTAGAGATACGTCTGTAATTATGAATGCGAATGAACTGGCTAGGCCAGATACTGAATAGAATTCTAATTCCAATGTGGACATACTAGATGAAATTCTACCGTCGTTTACCATGCACCACAAGGCAAGAGGAAACATTAATATTCAAGACAAAATTGTCATATTATGCTTCACAAATTGTGACTTCAGTTTTGTTAATTATTCATTTAACTGGATACACTGTATCGCACATTATTCGCAGTAGCAGACCACCAAGCTTTGAAAGAGCCTGGTTATGTGACTATGTGGCTGATTTAAGGCTGCCTCAAGATTGGAGACAAATAATACAGGCCAAACTGTTATAGTTTTGCTTGTCAAGAGCATGTCGAAAATTTGTGAACAAGTTTCCGAAATGTATGATTTGTAGTTCCCACTATCTTCGCTTGAGAGATCATCTTCCAAAGTGAGCTTAAGAGTTTGTCACCGTTGCGCTCCCATAGCAAATAGTTAAGAATACAGACGGGCTGTTTTATGAGTGATATCCGGTTGTGTTGAGTAATATTACTCTCGTCCTCAGAATAAACATCTTGGTTTTAATAGGTGTAAATCTATGGAAGTTCAGTCATGCATCATGTTGTGCTTATGCCACGGATACGCTGTTAGACATCTACCCTCATAGATCATGACGTTGTTTCAGCCACACCTTCAGCTGATTATGCCTTACCCAAACGGCGACCGAGGTTAGTAAAACGCGTAGTCCTCTTGACATCTAAACTGACTCCACTTGAATTGTACCAACTTGTACCTACTTGGCTGTCCTGGGGTAGTTTATTTTACCCTTCGATCCCAACTGACCCTCAAATTCCATCCCATGGATTTTTTTATGCAAGTCAGATTTTCACACACCAATCCGTTTAATGTGTAAGGTGGTTAGCGTTGGCAATTTAGATTATTCGGAAGTTTTGTATTTTAGATTTTCAAACATAGCGTCAGAAACACTGTGATGCAAGCTGGAGGCATTCTGGGTTGTCTTTGGCCATAGTTCAGGTTGGAGAAGTTTAGTCTCGTTGCACTTTTTTGTTTTTTATTGTGTCACTAATAGCTACCTGCCAGACGGGTTCATTTTATTCTACTGAACTGAAGAACATCAGAAATTCTACTAGGATACTTAGTTCATAATTAGTACAGTTGAAGAAATTTTTGTGGTCGTTCTGCATGACCAGTGATCGTCAAAAATGTTTTGTGGAATAACTGAGGTACTCTCTGGAAAACAACCCGTGTGCCATTACCATGTATCTAACTTCAGTTTTCATATTATGGACAGTTATCAGTCTGTGAATCGTGATATACTAGAGGAACTATAAGAAAACGATTTATCTTCCTGTGCTGATGTCACTCATTTCATTGCGGATTACCGGAGTTAGACTCAAAGAGATCTTTGACAATAAAGACGAACGCCTTATTTTATTAGCAGGACAAATGCATTGTTGCGGCTATACTACTGGTTTTCAGCTAGAGAGGTAAAACGTTTAATCCCAATGTTCTAGTAACCTTAATAAAAATCTTCAGGTGTAGGGATTGTGTGCATTTAAAAGTAATGAGCACAAACAAATCAGTGATGAAACTAGTAAGAACCGACTTATATTAATTCGGGAAAGTGTGTACGTTTAGGGAGCGAACATACTGAGTAAACTTATTTCCGATAGATTTTAGTCAGCTTTTTACCCGGATATGATTTTGAGTCCACGATAGAGATAATCGTCGAGACGGACAGTTCTGGAAATACGATGAATTAGATGATAGCTTGGTCGTGTTAATACTGTATGTGCACATACAACCTCCCACTAACGTTGAACAGTGTCAGGCCCTCGTAAGGCGAATGCTCAAATTTACGGTAATGTATGCACCCATCTCCATCTCGCAATTGTAATTCTTGTTGAAGCTGTAGGCGATATTCGTATTTCGTTTGAACAGTGGTAGTTAGATTGATTAGGTAATCATGATTTCATTGGAAAAAGGAAGATGTGAATGACTAAAACTAAATACCTAGTGTGTCGTTTACAGCACTTGACTAGGGACATTAGGTTACCATGTAATTGTATCGTTTTCCGTTAGTCCTGATCTAGTAGAAATGAGCTGGTTGAAGTATTTTTCGTATAGGCAGTGTTCACCCATATATGGTGCGCAACCGATGTATAAGGTGAATTACCGACAAGTGCGAATGATCATAAAATGTGTATAACACTCATCTAGAAGTTCAGGGTGTTTTATCGTGATGTAAATGACAGGGTGTTTTGGTATAAACTGTTATTCAGTGGTTTCTTCTGACAAAGTCTAGTTTCGGTTGTCCAAACTAATTTGTTTTGAATTGGGAAAGTTTAACTACATCTGCTCCAATTAGACGGACGCTTGGAATCTGTGGATATCGTCCCATTTGTGGCAGTTTGTCAATGTCTAGTCACCCGACCTCCCCGTTTCAAATTGGCCAAATGATAATAACATATATATGATAGCGAGGTTGATGGATCATTAGTTCACTTCTCATAAATTGTCATTCCTTTTAAATGCCTGAGCTACGCTGTGCTGCTAAACTGTCACCACCGAAGAACTCGAATTGGTTTTGTTTATTGTCAACATTCATGTTCGGCACAGTGTTCACAGCATAATCGACAACCGACGAGAGTAAAAATTGACAGTATACATCTTTTAAAACTTATTCTTGTTGTGAAGGATTTCATAAATGGGAATGAAGTTTTCTCATGTTCCATTTATAAACGATTTTGCACAACAGCCTAAGTATACTACGGTCAAGTTTCATATTCCTGAATTGTGAAGTTGCACACACTACGTTGGGTTCAGCAGCACTTAATCATAAATATCAAATACAGCAGTTAACACGATCTTGTTTGAGTGTGAGACACTTTACGACTTCCGAGTGACTGCTGCTGGTATATCTGCTACCCATATAAACCCTACACTTCGCAATCTTGGTTGTTTTTAATGTGCATGAGCTAACACCTGTAGCTCATCAAAGCTCTCAGGTCCGAAATATTTTACACCATTAATGTTAAAGAAGTCGGTTGATTATTTACCTCTTACGTTGATGGTAAGGTGTGACTAATGCGTCTATTTTGAAAAATGGACCTAACCAGCGCAAATCGACTCCCTACCTTTTTTGTGCTATCGTAAACATATGTCTTTACCTTAGACATTTGGATTAATAACCCTCAGGATCGATAAAGGATGCCCTCATTCATTTAGTCGGTTTGGTCTCTTCCGTGGTAGGTCTGTATGGCTTTGCTGTCTGGATCGCAATAACGAATTCTGACTACTGATTTAGGATTAGGTGTAATTTCTGTGTTGAATATGACTATGTAAATATTAAGCCATTCTATGTTTACTCAGCAGGACATACCTTAAATGAAAAACTCGCTAGTCTTAAAATAATTTAACTCATTGAGAAATACTCTTGGACTCGACCCCTTAGCTCGAATTGTTTTGTGTCGAGTGAAAGACATAACAATCAATCCCGACTTAACTGTATATATATTGAAACTCTGGTCATAGGTGACTGCTGTGCAGACTTGATGACAAGAACTATCAGCAGGACTTGGAGACTGGGCTGCACAGTGAGAACATATGCAAACAGTATGACTGTCTACAATTTTTCTTCTGCTAAGTGATGAAGAACCAGTGGGTGCGTTTTGCCCACTTGATTTTTATTTACTTTGGATCAATCGCATTACATATTGAAATCTGTTGAACATCTTATGCTTCTAATTTTCAACGATTTCTTCTAAATACAATGTACTGGTGACGGCTCACTTAATAGTAGACGCACACTTCCACTTATCTGTTGATTCAGTATCGTGAAAATGTGCTTCAGCTTGCTAAGCTACTTACTACCGACCGACAGTGTCTTCAACTTATTTCAACACTCGTACTAGCTTTGCTCACTGACTTCTCTATGATTTCCTGGTAATCATCACTAACAAGTCAGCAGCTACGTATCATAGAATCACTTATGTACTGAAGCACATAATTAAGTAGTCGTTAATTTCATCAATTACTCCTTTGTATCTGTGCTTACACAACTGCAACACATAGATCACAGCTTCATAGGTCAGTTCATGATGGAAATTTTGCAAACTTACAAGCTGTTACGCCCGTGTTGGTCGCGAAAACGTTTGTTGCTTGGTCTTTTTGAGTAAAGAAAAGGCGAAAAGCAGCAAACACTGAGAAAGTTCAATAAAGCTGATGGCTAGTAATCATATCAATAAAGAACACTAAAGAAATTTCAAACGAATTTCTCCTATAGTTTACATTATTACTTGTGTTGTGGTTAAATATCACTTAAGAATACTGTCCACTCGCTGAATATTCATACATCTAGAAAAAAATTAGGCAAACTGTTGTTGTTGTATCCCAATAAATCTAACGTTGAATGTCCCGTTTCACAAATACGCAGGGGGAAAATTAATATGTAAGGCCAGTTTGAAGAAATACAGCTAGCGATTCAGTTTAAGTGATTTGCTATTACTACCAGCTGTTTCCTGTCAGAGACTAAATGAAGACAATTGAAGGATTATCTCCCCCGTCTGTCACTGGTAGGATCACCCTGGATATCAACGGTAAGGACTAATAACTTGTGTAAATTGGCAAGCTATCTCCGACCAAAACCGTTAGCATGTACTTTAAGTCTGCTGATTATGGCTATTTGACCTTTGGTTTTCTTCCTGAAGGGCGATTTGACAAATTCAACCCACGACATCCGTTACAGCACAGATTTATTACCAGATAACAGGGTGATAAAAAAATTCATCCTAATGCGCCAACTCCGGCAAATATCCTACATCTAACTTGCAGATTTAATTGTCATCATCATCATCATCATCATCATCATCATCATCATCATCATCATAGACAACAATACATCAGTGTTTCACACTTATGCTTAACTGCCGCACAACCAAGAAGAAGAAGAAGAAGAAACAAACCCTGTTTCGGAAGAGAGGAGAAAAAAAGGAGATGGGACCTGGTCACTAAAAATAACTACGTCTACATTCAAATATACAACATCTAGGCGCCTACACCTTGCAAACAAACAACCAAGCTGTAAGTGAAAGTGAGGCATCATCAGCAAGACAGCTTCCTCAAGGAGTTTATTGCCCCGCGTCACCAAGTGCACTCACTTCACAGACAAATCGGCCAAACAACGACAACATTCACGTCACTGAGCTCGGTTAGCCGCCATCTTACCTAAAGTTTCAAGCCATCGACTCTGTGAGTCGTGAGGGCTCCAGCCCGGGAGACGATCCCGAGCTACAGTGGCCAATCCCTTCGTGAACAATTTCATGTGTCTACGCCAGGTCATCATCTGTCCACCTCGCACCTTATGCCAGTCGGCCACAAAGTCGGCAAACAGTGCTTGGTGTGGCAAACGACTAGCTGGCATCCTTAATACATGACCTAACCATCTAACTCTGTGCAAATGTAGTAACTGAATTAAAGAACTCGTTTGACAGTCACTGCCAGATGCCAGCTTCCTAACCTCCTCACTGCTTACTCGCTGGTGCCACTCGATACGAGTGATTGAACGCAAACATCGGTGGTCAAACACCTGAAGACGGTTCACGTGTTCTACCCTGAGCGGCCATGTTTCGCTGTCGTAAATTAATACGGCCCTCACTGCTGTCTGATATACGCGACCCTTACAGTTCAGAAAGATACCTGTCTGTCATCATAAGTGCCTCAGATTAGTAAACACCGCCCTAGCCTTAGAACTATGCTCCTCTATTTCATTCCTTACATCTCCGCCGCCGCCGCTGATGCAGCTTCCCAGATATAAAAACCGGTCAACAGCTTCCATGACTTCATCATATAACATTAAATCTACATAATCACAGCAATCTTGCAGAAGTATTTTGTATTTCGAGGCTGCAAAGCGCATTCTGAAGTATTTAGCAGAACACGAAATTGCACTCAGCGTTGCTTGTGCCGCTTGGAAGTTGTCAAACAGCAACGCCTTGTCGTCAGCATAATTAAGATCAGTCAGCCTCCCACCAGGTAGGTGGTCCACACCGGCATCATTTGAGTGACGCAAACAGTCCTCCATTATTTCGTCCATGGCGAAATTGAACAAAAATGGTGAAAGGCGCCGATAGTATGTTCACATACGTAGTCAGTACACCTCTGCGTTTAAGTGACTCTAAAAGTGTAGATAGATCCACCGAATCGAACGCACTTTTATAGTCGAGAAATATGGCAATTGTTGGCCAGGGGTATACATGACGCAGCTACAGTATTTGACGAAGGGTAAAAATATGATCTATACATCCCCGGCCAGAACGAAGCCCTGCCTGTTCTTCCCTAATGTTTACCTCTCGGGCTGCAGTGAGTCGACGAAGTAAAATGGAGGCCAGAACCCTAGAAATGACTGGGGTCAAGCTAATTCCCTTATGGTTTTCACAAGAGCGCCTGATACCCTTTTTGAATATGGGAACTAATATCGCGTAACCCCAGCACGGAGGGATGGTCTCCGTCGACCATGCAAGTTGAAACAGCTGAGTCAAGGCCTCGACTAACACCTTTTCACTTTCTTTAAAAAGTACTGGTACTAGATCATCTGGACCAGCGGCCTTATTACGATTGAGAGCCGAGATGTAATTGCGAACTTAAGTCTCAGTGGGTGGTTCTAAATCTATCTCCCAGGGCGTAATATCACAAGTTTGTGGAGGCAGCACGGTCGAAACAGGAGGCCAGCTGAATTGACTCTCAAGGTTTCGCACCCAACGCTCTAACTTTCTGGACTTACTATAAATTAGTGTGCCATCTACCTCTCTGATGGCTTCACTGACAGACGGTGGCTTGGGACCAGTAGCACGGAACAACTTAAAGAGTTTGCTGATGTTCCCTGAAGCAAAAGCGATCGCCATTTCATTAACTTTTTCCACTAACCAAGCCTCCCAATCAGCCTTTAGAATGCGTTTCAGCTTCTTACGGATATCCCTTCTAGAGTTATTATGTGAACTACCAGGAGGAATCTTACGTCTGGCTTCTAACTACTCCAAAGTTTTCTCTGAAATCCAATGTTTGTCAAAATTATGTACCCCTATGCTGCATGCTACAGTACCTGCTTTCTGAATAGCTTATGAGATTTGTGTTCAGCGACTATTGGGATATTCGGAGTGAATACCACTAAGGTAGCTTTCTAAGCTAGTTTGGTACTTATGCTTTACCGATGATAAGACTCAGTTGTACAAAATACTGTAGTATATATACCATACTATACTGCGTTGTATATGAAACATAGATCTTGTAATAAATCATGCGTCAGTTGAGTAACAAATCAGCTCTTGTGGGGTTATTCAAGCACGCATTTCTTGGTAACATAATTTCTCTGCATGGTCCACGCTGTCCCAAATTGCGAGATGCTGCATATTAGTTTGCGACTGCTCGTTCTAAATCATCTTCGAAAGATATCTGTGGAAGTTCTGAGTGATTTGTCTTGAAGACTGGTGACCAAAATATTCGGAACACTGAAGTGCTCCAGAGAATGCTTAAGTTGATCGTCAACGATAGAGCAGTTTGAAAGCTAGCATCATACAGTCCAGATTGCGTACACTATACGGTTTTGTTCCAATTAGAAGTATGTGATAACCATACTGCTCTCAAACGGGCAACCCACTCAACTTGGACATCCTCATAAAAGGGTTGGTTTTTTCTCTTTATTTTTCGCCCACTGCAACCAGTGATTTCATCTCTATGGTAAAAATTTGACTTGTCATTGAGCATTTGCTATCCGAGTGCATTCACTCCAGGGTTAATGAAGGGTTGCCTATGGAAATAAAATGTTTCTTTGACGTGAGAGCAGTTAACGTCAATCCATCTCCGTTTTGCCACATTGCTCTGGTAATCCGTGCACAGTATCTTTTTTTGCACCAATCACATTGACTTACTTGGCTTGATCCGGAATGCTCTGTTGCCAATGGCATGAACATACCTGAAAATGGTGTCTTCCATGGTTGTTGCTAGTTGCCTTGACATGGCAATTCGTCTGCTTGTCTAGGAATATCTATCGACACAGTAAGGTACTTGGGGTAGAAGCTGAAACTCCAAGTCGAACGGGGAAAATCAAGCGGGGAATTAATGCAGCCATTAGTGGATTCGACAAGGACTGAAACGCGGAATCTACAGGATGAGACGTAAACTGAAATGTGCTGTGAAAGCTAGAAGAAATGATTACCTTCTTTCTCTCAGATTACCAAATGAGAGGAGTGTCGGGCAAGCGAGTCATTAAGAATCGGATAGTTTCAACCGAGGTTCAAATGGCTGCAACTGTGTTAATAGGAAGTTCACAGGAATGATTGTGTACGGTCTTCTAGCTGGTCGTCAATTGCTCACCTTTGCCTTTTTGTGCGGTCTACTAGATTTATTACTCCGTGAGTTTTTTTACACTTGTGTGATTACAGATTGCATTAGTTCCGTCAGATAAAGCAGTGAACGAAGCATCTTTGTACAGACAATTCCCAGTAATTAATGAAACCGCTTACAGACGGAGTCGAATACAAGCACCAGATGGCAAGAATTATTCTGACTACTAAAAAATAAAAAGTAGCAAACATTTTGATGGGAAAATTGTTTTAGGTTCAGGTCCACCGCTCCCAATGATGTCCACAGTGACACAGGACAAATGTAGCTATAATGCATCAAAGCTATATGTACGATCAACAATGCATGTTTGCCTCCAGAACGGATCGTAAAAACAGCGACACAGGTGCTATCTTTGATGCACTAACTGGTTTGAGCCAGCTGCTTCCGAATAAATCACCGTTTCACAAGCTATGTGTATTATGGATGTTCACATTTATACGTGAATCCAAAAACCAGTGTTCAGTGAAGCAAACTTCCCCGGCTTTTGGAGATAGTCGGTAGATAAAAGCAAAACTGTTACTTAAAGAGAAAAGTTGTTCCCGGGTAAATCTGAAATAAAGTCGAGTGAGTGAACTTATGATCACTTGTGCAAGAAACGTTTGATGGGTTCCCGTCGTTTACTACAGCTGAAAATGATACAAGCTTTTTATGGTGGATGGGTTTAACAACAAAAGAAAGCAATACGTCTTTCGCTAGCAGGGTAACGGCGTTCTGGGAGCAGTGGCCTGATGATTTCATTGTATCATTGATGGTAATCGTGCGGAGTTCTCAAGAAGTATAGGTCGAAAGTTAAACGGTGAACTTTCGTGGTCACAGTAACACGTATCTAGAAAGTTAGAAACATAACGGTCACTGTGGACTGTCGGACTAATGCTTGAGTAACACGCGGGTGAAGTGAGATTTGAGTAAAACGTAACAATGGAAAAGATAGTGGAACTTGTCAAGGTAAGGCAAGGGAGATGATAAACTGTTTCTGCACAAAAGAAATGGAGGTTCTTCGACGAACTGTTACAGCCACATCAACTTGCTATCTGTGCAACGATTTTGGATGGCACGCAACCTGAACAGTTGTAGTAGCGTCCACATTGTTTCTACATTATATCCTTTAGTGGTAGCATTGCACAAAATCCCTTCTGCGAATCAGTCAGCCTTCTAGACATGCGCTCATTGATGAGTTTTCCAAATTGTATTGACATACGGCCAACGTATCTGCCTCCACAGGTAAAGGCAAAATCGTAGATCACGTTGGAGGTGTCGGCCAAAACTATCAGTTCCTTCTTGTATAGCGATAATTTTGACAGCGTCTGCTCAATACGTACGAGCTGTAAATCCGTTTAACGGTTGACGAGATCGGAACTGTCACCCTTCCGGAAAGGTAACGAGAGGCAAACAAGCTTTCGCGGTATGGTTAGGATAACGAGTTATGAATCGAATAGCTCGGTATATTTATCAGTAAAACGTAGGGGGTATTTACCATCTAACAATGTCGTTTGCGATGGTTCCTAGTCTCGTCTTAACACATTGGATGTGACAGTCTGGCATACAGTCTGGTATACAAAGTTCAATAGTTTTGTACCACTAAGACAAAAGAGAAACCTAATCCGATGTCTGGTAGATAGGGCCACGAAAATATGCTCGAGCGACAGCATCGAAGAGGAAAGATAGTTTATATTTAATACACTCGTTGAAAATGGCTATCCGGAGCAATTTGTTCGTAAAAATATTCTAGTGAGCACTAAAATAGATAAACCACTAACTGCAGACAAAAAGTCTGTTTATATTTCCTTGCCTTTCAAGGGTGATGGTATCGCTGAAACCGTAACGAAGAAGCTTAATGTAGCTATCAATAAAACGTATTTCGCAGCTCAATTACGCGTTCAGTTTACCTCCACACCAGTATTCCGCCTTCAGCTGCAAGATATACTGCCTGTTGGTGCCGCCTCTTTTTGTGTTTACCGTTTTGTTTGCTCCTGTGGAACAAGCTACATAGGTCGCACAACACGGCGATTATCCGAACGCATTCGGGAGCATCAACCGGTGTGGCTGACGCGAGGATCGATAAGGTCCTGCTCGTCTGCGGTCGCAACGTACTTGATCGAGTCGAACCATCTAATCAATCAGACAGAATCGTTCAAGCCAATCTACCGAACATGTGGGATACAATCGAAACAGGTCAAAGGTCGTATACTATCAATTGCAGAAGCCATCGCAATTCGCCTGTACTCACCACCATTGTGCGCTCAAAATCGGCTGGTTAAAACGTCAAACCTTCCATGTCCGTGTACGCAAACCCAGCATAGAATGATCGCATAGATGTGACGTATCTCTCGCTGATTTCGTACAACTCGCGTGTTCAATGTTATGTAACTAAGTCTCATGACTCAAACCAGAAAGAAACTGTTGACTGACATCTTTCGCTTCAGTGATACGTTATTTACCACCCCCATCGAACCCATATAAATGTGTTGTATTTAGCCTGATGATGAAACACCGAAAACGAGCTTGTTTGCTACGCGTTTCTTCTCATGCCTGTGATCAGTTTGTTCCGCATGTTCTATACCAGTCCGGCATCAGAGTTGCCATGCACAACGTGTCCCCACGGTCGCAGGTTTATGTGTTTCTGAAGACAGTTACCCGGCAGGTCAACTACCAATGTATGATCGTTTCACACGACTTGGTTTTGTGTATACTAGTAAGCGGTATTTTATAAACTTATAGTTCAATGTATTATCTACCAGCATCTAACATTCTGATCCGCACTTGCTTGGTTCAATTAACACAAATGTGATTAACCGTGTCCTACATTTCACTGGCATCATCTCTGAGGACGAAAGGTTTATAAGGGGATTTTGTGATGGAACCTTTGAATGTAGCCCGTATTTGACTGGGCCTATTGCCATGCCACTATCAGTTGCAGCTGATTCTGTTCTCAGAGCCTAGGTACTATTTGGATGAACAAATCCTGTTTTGCGACAAAACTTATGAGAGCTTTGAAGTTCTGAAATTTTTACCCCAAAGGAACTCCTCGAAGTAACCCCTTACTTATAGCCGACGACCACCGTCTGACGTGTTTTGCACATTTACCTTTTGTAAAGTCTCTATGAATCAGAAGTATTCAGATTAACCATCGCTTCTAGAACAATATTTTTGCAACAAAATCCATGTTGATGCTGCTTGCACGGCAATCTCTATCGCCAACTTTGCTTGTACTAAATAGACTGAAAAACCAGCAGAAGTCATATTCATTTTTGCACATAACTGATTAACCAAACTCCTCACGATCGTATGTCGTGAGACTACCATAATCTAGGGAGAGAGAAAACTGTCGTATCGTTTAAAACATTGGCTCCCACAGATAAACTTGAAAAAAGCCACTAACAGCATGTAAGATATCTTGCGCATTGACATTTCGTTCGCATCTCATCGGTTACTTTGCGAAAGTAACATACACATTATATAGTGAAGGAGCAAACAGCTAAGGGAAATCGATCTAATCATGTCTGAGACAGTCAGTCAGGTGGCCAAAGCGGCAGCAGCAAGATGCAACTGAAGTGTACTCATGAACAAGAATATGAAATAGAATTGCTTCCAAAATATTGGGAGCCTGCTTCAGTTCAGGTCTAAAGAACACTCTAAAGGCGGCCCTTGGGTCCACTGAGTGCCCGGTCTGCAGGAGGTGTTATGCAATAGCACTGACGGCACAACCGACCCCCGAATTCAAAAGCCATTTCGGTATGTGTTCGGTAATGTGTGTGCCGAGGTGCCTCATAGTTCTTCCGATGTATCTGCCTACACAGACACGATCAAAGGTGTGTACAATGTTAGATTTTGCGAAAAGGGGCAAGACGTCCTTTCTAAGTGTAGTTGGAACAAGGGTAGTTTAATCGACGTACACCAGTCGGGCGGCGTTGTAAGTGCTTTTGAGCGTTGCATCTAAACGGCGTTTTATGAGAGCTGAAACATTATCAGACAGAGTTAAATAAACAGATTTGCGGGGGACAGTAATGGGTGTAACACGCGTAAGTTGTGGAGTAGAACTGTTTTGGATAAACTTTTCAGGATAACCATTTTTTGCTAGAATCTCGTGTAATAACATCAGTTCATACCCTAACTGATCTTTTGTCATAATTCGTCAAACTCTGTGAAACGAAATCTTAACGAGGCCACGTTTTTGTGTAATTAACGCAAAGCTCTTGAAATGCAAATATTGTTCTTTCCATGTGGACGTCTGGAAAGGGAGCAGTCCTCGTGTCTTTCCAGTAAAACGTCTAGAGATGATGTTCTCCCGTTTTGTACGAATTGAAGGGTAAAAGTTAGTTTGTTGTGCATACCACTCAACAGCTGGTGAAAAGCTGTTACTTGCCAGTGATCGTCGAATGCAGCAAAAATATCGTCTACTTATCGTTTATAAAACACCAAGTTCCGAACTTCAGTGGACACCCAGTGTTCTAAGTGATCCATGAATGTGTCAGCTAACACAGGTCCTAACTGGCTGCCCATTGCAACTCCGTCTATTTGTCTATAGAAAATGCCGTTGAACACGAATTGATTATCGGATGTACATATCTTCAACAGCTTAGAAAGCTCATCGGTTGGAATGCAAAGTGTCAACTTAGGTTCAAGGACATGATTACAAGCAATATAAATAAATTCATCAAACGGGACGTTTGTGGATAATGACTTAACATCGAAAGAAATCCTGACTTGTTGCTTGACGTTGATGTTGACGATCAGTCCTACGAATTCAAAAGTGTCTTTGGGCTGTGCACGGCCAGTTTGGATCTAACGAATTCGATCTCACCAACCAGTCATTGAAATTCGGGACACGATGTTTTATGAGCGATACGTAGACAATATTTTTATTGCATTTAATCCTTATGGAGTTTTTAATCATATCTCACCACTTCCATTAAATCTGATGGGTTTTCAACCATTTCTGTCATTCTTAGGAATCCAATTACCCTTTTGACCCACATTAATTCCATTTCATATTCTTGTTCATGAGTACACTTCAGTTGCATCTTGCTGCTGCCGCTTTGGCCACCTGACTGACTGTCTCAGACATGATTAGATCGATTTCCCTTAGCTGTTTGCTCCTTCACTATATAATGTGTATGTTACTTTCGCAAAGTAACCGATGAGATGCGAACGAAATGTCAATGCGCAAGATATCTTACATGCTATTAGTGCCCTTTCTCATGTCGTATCGTTGTCACAACCACGTAATTTGTTACTCAACATCATGACTTTTGTTAGTTGCGTCTATGTTCCGGGTCCGAAACGAACGCTTATTCAGCACTCTAAAGTCTGTTCGTACTGTAAGATTCCTTTCAAAGCTTTTGGCAGTGGTAGATGTTTATAAACAGCAAACCTTCATATATAACATATACGTTATTTCCGAAAGAGGAAAGTTATGCGACTTAATATTTAAACAGTTCAGCTTTGGTCTCTCCCTATTCAACATATTATGATGAAACGATCATAATTTCCCTATCTATTTTCAACCAACAGATGAATGATAAAACAACCTGAGATATTAGGCAATCACCTAAACTTTAATTATCCAATGCACACTTTCAAGCCAATTCACTTATGTGCAATCTGACAAGTTATCCAACCCACTAATTACAGCTACCAACACCACGGTGCAACTTGCTCAATGCTTTCCTGTCGCCAGAAGAGAGGTTGTCTGTGCTTGTGTGAGGTCAGTCATACCCATTAGTGTTACCGAGCCCGATAATCGTCCAGTTCTGTTAAAGTGGGTGATCGCTCACCCATTTACGAGATAGGTTCGACAATTCAAACCAACGGCTTTTGTCGCCATTCTTAGATTCATTGCGTTATTGTCCTATGCGTTGTTCAGAATACCGTGTCATTGTGTCAGGTTGTCCAGTGACAGCAACAGAAAGAGTTAAGCATCGATCGAGTCGAATGAATCTATGAACGGCTGGAGTAATCTAAATGCAAAGAATGCTAAAAGTCGGAGACAAATTAGTGTGCAAGCCACTGACAAGCTCTCAGGTAATTTCTTAATAATGTGTGAGCCCCAATCAACCACCGATGCGGATACTGTGTCATTCGAGACGATGTGTTGGCTGTTTGCTTGGTAAATGCAGACACATTGAAGTAGACTATCTGAGCACATACAGGGTATTGTGAATTGCAGTCCGCATAATTTGGTAGCATAAGTTGGTAGCTCATAGGTCAATCCCTAGAAAGTGAAGTTGTTTGTGTATCAGTGTCACGCGTTTAGCACTAAAACGGAATGTCTAGCTAACAACTGTTTCTATGTAGATGTATACATGTATGTAAATAATAACCACCGTTTTTTGATCTAATTAGCGAGCCCTGCACACAGACGTGAGTGATCGAGGGTTTACAAGATTATCATAACTGTAGGTATGGATGTGTAACCACCACCTATTCATAGTGATGGATTAGCATAATCTGTTCCACTAGGTTTTGTCTGGCGTATAATTTGTGTGCCACGTGGCGGCCTTCAATGGAAGTTCACTTTGGTTCAGTTTGAACAACGAATATTTGATGCTCCATTATGAGTGTAGCTTTGAATTAAACATAGATTGTAAATAAGAACCACAAGTCGAATTTTCGTGCTCATAAAGTTTCTAAGCAAACCCTCAGGCATCATAGAGAGAGAAACACTCCGGCGTGTATTCGCCTCCATAATCCATTCCCATCCGGAAAAGAACATAAAGGTTTATCGTACTTACTTTAAAGAAGGTTTGCCACCTATTTAAAGCGTTCGGGTGTGGGCGAGTAGAAAAACTATGGGTATCAAGAAAACATCCTAACCAGAAGTACCGGCAAAATTAAGTCAATTCTGAGTGAAATACAGATATCTCAAGGGAAACATAACTTCTGCATACAAAATACTCCACACCCTAGGTCATTCAGTGGCAGACGTTTTCCCACCAGATATATAAGAGATCGCTCGCTGAAAATGAGTTGTGAAAGAAGCAAACTACTGTGCAGAGAGTACCGCTTCACAGTTAAGTTCTGTTTACATTGGAATGCATTGCTAAACTTTGTGGCCAGGGCTGAATTGGTTAAGAGTTGCAAAAATTTGCTCGGTTGGCACATGTGTAAGAGACGACCAGCACTACAATTTTCTTAATCATTATAGTGCCTTAGTTTCATTAGTCATTGACTGCGCCTGTCTGGCTAAATGTTGTTGCGGTGTGTTTTGGTGTCTATATTGAAATACTTCCAGTAAGCAGCTTCATTGAATTTACAGCCTATCTGGTTCCAATTACTTTCTTCTCATACCTACAAACCATCCAACGCAAATTTTCACTGACCAACACAGAGAGAGAGGTAAACACAAGCAAACATCCTTTACCCTCTTATAACAACCTTTGAACTCATAAGCAATCAGATGGTATTTGTTTTGAGTAAGATATGATGGATATTTAGTTCCACGTATGATAAGTCAAAGATCTTGTCAAACGAATATTTATGTCCAAAGTGACCTAGGGCATTCAGCAAACCGATACCGATTAACAAAATTAATGTGGAACCGTGAACACAAGAATGCTGATGTTCCCGAAAGTGGATTTGATGTGATAGGGATGGAGGACTGTATGAGACCAATACGACTTCAATCGTTTGTACAGCAGACATATGCTGATCGCACAAAAATATAGCAATATTGGTGGTTAATAATTGTTTCCATGCCAATTTGTAATGGTCATATGAGTTCGGCAGTTAGTGGAGTATCCCAGCATTATCGTCAATGAGGTTTGAGCTATTACGAAAGTTATGACAGAGATCAAGCAGGACTTAACGGGGTTAAAGCAACATGAGATCACATTACCATTATCTAAGGTTCGGATACTGTGGAGATGGCAGACATCTGTAAACATTTTATTGCCCACTTTCGGTTATCAAAGTTACCGAGAATGAACGTTTTTCTGCTGAAAAATCCAGGTCATATTTTTGCTAATCGCGATGCCTAGAACGGTTGTTATATAAGTTTTAATACTGCCTTTAGGATTTGTATGTTTAACTGTTTGATCGGAAACTTGTTCGATGATGTCACCAAGTACTTTAATGGCATAGTGTTTTCTCGGGTGACCTGGTATCCAGTAGCATGACCACTGAAAGGTTTGTATATTCAAATGGGCACAAGGATGTACACCATCTTCTAAAGCAGTCCCACTGTCATTACTTGTTAGCAGTTTACAGAATCTTAATTACTAATAATTCCTTCATGTCTGTGTCTGTATGACATCTAACTTATTTTTAGATAAAATCAATACTGGCGTCTCCGTTTCAAAAGACCGCACCCTCGTATTTGCAATAAGGAATTGTTGTTTTAAACAAACCAGTAATGCTTAAGAAGTATGAGATGTGACGACGCCCCTCCAAAAGCAACCATCGACTGCAGGTCATTGGATCAGTATTCTAAAGCATTTAAGTAGTTTGTGAATTTGCACACACAATGAGCTATCGAATATGGTGAATAACTATTTGGCAGATACAACAGTTATATAGGTAGATTATATCGGTGAACCGTCCACAAAATTTGAACGCTGTTGTTGTTATTTTCAAGCTAGACAGGTGTTTACGACATGAGAAATTCATTGCAACAACATAAGTTAACAGATTGTATTGTCCGACCAACCCATTCGGAAAGATTTAGAGAACAAACTGCAGTGAACAATAACTACTACTTCTATTGTTAAGTTCATTTAAGTAGTTGAAAACTAAACAACTTATGAAAAAATGAACGCTTCCAAAGGGGAGAACGTGACTTTGTAGAAGATATTTTTCATAGTTAAATGACCTACAGTCGTTCGAAGGACGACTTGTCACAACGAAGTGTGAATCTCTACGAAGTGTGAGATCCATAGTGTGCATCTACGAATGGTGCCAAATATAGTTCTAACACTCACAGCGAACGCTACAGCGAATATACCCATAACTATCATAGGTCAATGAAAATGGCAAGATACATAAAACATTTCTTCTATTTTCCATCTCCATTTGAGTAGTTTATGTTACTTTATTCTCCTTGGTTCTCCTGCGCGGAGAAGTAATAAATTTCACTGGAATATCGGTCCTTCGAAGATAGTTCCGCATACTTATCGACTACTACCTGTGGTACAAGGCTTGCACATCCTGGTGTTCGGCAAACTGACACAAAAATACTCCTCTTGCAGGAATTCCTTACCAAAACATTCCGCATTAGGTACGAAGCTCATCCAGATCAAGGTAAGATGTGTCAACTGTTATTTAGGATTTATTTTTCCAGCAGGTATCCCTTTTGAGCAACGAAGTCCATCATCAAGCTGGCAAAATATCTATCGTTATACTGCGACACGTGACTTTTCAAATCTTTCATGACTTGGAGTCTTGAATAACGTGAATGAAAGAGATCGTATTCTGTGAGGCAACAGTGAATAGAGTCCCTAGTAGTTTTTCACGAGCACTCGTTGATTGACTTTTCTTGATAGCTACAAATGAATAAGTACCCGCGCGGCAATGCTTCTGCGGTAGTAACTGGTCACATTATCTCAGGCTACACGTGACAACCGTGAACGTATTGCCGCTTGTTGCTAACACTTTTCGAGAGGAAACAAAATAAGTACGTCCACAATAAGAACATAAATGTTTTGAATCTATGTAGATGTTTCTTTTTTTGGAAAGGGATGTGATAACATGAACAGATAAAAAGTCCTTCTGACATCTTTTAACTTCTGAGATTTAGCAAGATCAGGTTAATCAGATGAAAAGAGGTTTTGAAGGTCACACTATCGAATGTCGACACTGACTGAACTAGGAACATACTAAATCCTTCTTTAAACATAAGAAATTCTCAAACAATTATTCAGATTCTCATTCAATACCGTACAAAAGTAGCGAACGTAGGAATGTGACCGGTCACAACCTATTAGGGCTACTGCTCCCGTAATATTGCAGATTTATGTTATGATAAATAACACCGCTGGTAAACCAATAAACGAACAAACGGAAAAGATCAGTTTTGACATTCACTGCTTTTGAACTTCCTCGTGTTCTCATATAAGCTCTTATTCTGTCTATTACGGTCTGGACTGCACACGAGAGATTATAGTAGGACAAAAACTGAGAGAGATATAGCCTACCATTTTAGGACAGTAAATCTAACATTGCCGCTTACTAGGCACGTATAAGTGTAGAACCAGTCAACTTGTCGATTGCTTTAAAAATAAAACGCAGTGGACGTGTTGATCAATGTCGTTTTTCTATTTGCCGTTCCATATAAGGCGTTCTATTTATAAAGAAGACAGCTTATACTGAGAGATGCGAGCCCTTCGTACAGCCTGCTAGCTGAAAATATTCCTAGTCCCTCGTGGAAAATTAGTTTGGAATGCGCGCAGTAAGCCTTGAATGGCACTGAATAAAATATGTCTTCTCCTTTCTTTTTGTTATATTAGCAAATGCGCTTTTTAGGAAATTGTAGACTTAATGGCTGCCATATCTGTATGCACCCGATCGCGTCAACGTCTCCATACTACTTGGTCATTGCCCCTAGTTTTGTTTTAAACAGAGCCTACGAAGGTTATTTACAAATACATGCATACACGTGTATATATAGGCATATTTTTGAACTTTCACATCACAAATAGGATTATATTGGTGAATCAACTGTATAGCAACTGCATACCCCATAGGAACAACAACGAACAATCTTGTAAGTGTCATGCAAGTAGTGAAGTACTCAATCAATCGGTTTACGCCTAGACCAACAACTTGCCTAATCCATAAAATTGTAACCAGAAATCAGAATGGTTGACTCGACTCGAATCGGTTCCGCTCTTATACTATAGAATATTTCAAGCATCTCATAATTAGGTCTCTAGTTTGACCATGATCTTCTGGATTTTGTCTACTGCCCAAATTATGCTACTAGTAGAAAATAAACTTGTTCGACCTGGACACCCTATGTTATTTAGTACACAAACCTAATTTGACAAAATAATCGCAAAGTATAACCGTTCTTTAACATGTATGCTGTTACTGTAAAGATGATAAATTTCTCTGATATTGCTTTGTAGCGGTATTTGGCTAAACTTGCAAAGGACGCCTGGAATAGTAACCAGTTCACTTTGTATTACGAAGATACATGGGTACCAGAGAAACCATTATATTGAATTTCGGTGTATGGCTATTTAGGTTGTGAACTAGCTGAGTGCTGGTAGGCTCATCCATATCCGCCATAGTGCCTAGTGCAAATTAACGTTCATACACATACGACATCAAGCGTGGATCGCATCGCATGACCCACTAGTTCGCCCCGCAAATCTGAGAGAATGAGACGAGGTGACGTATGAGTAAATACCAACATAGCATTGTTTCGAGAAGATAATTCTTCGAGCAGATTGAGCTGAATACAAGCACTGACTGGAACTGTTCTGTGAAGGTTGATCGTGTTAGTCAACGACGGCATTCTAAACCTCCATCCGTAAGTTATGCAAAACGACAAGGCACACCAAAGGTGCATTTCCAAGTATACCAGTCACAAACGAACTCAATTCACCAATGTCTCTACCGTGGATAGAGTCGTAATTTCGACGCGTGCTTCAGCCCTTGCAGTATTGAGTTACTCAAGAGTTGACCATAGGAACAAGAAGCTGTATGATGTTTTGTCTACATCAAGGTGACTCATGTTAGAAAGGTCATGCAAACGAATATTTTTGATTGTAGCGAGAATAAATAGGTCACTGATCACTCACTTTTGCAGACAAATCCGCACATCAGCTGTATACAGGAGCAAGTGCGCTTGACAGCAGTTTGTTTTGAGCTTGTAGCATTTCCTGTCAAACGTACTAGCATATACACCATAACCTATGCCTCGGTTTGATACAAAGTAAAGTTTAGATTATTCATTTGAAGAAAGCCATTTGAAGAAGACGTCATTAGTCAGTATACTTTAATGTTGGTTCCAGACTCAGTTTGCGTACGTCAGACTAATTAAACCCTCGTTTATGGGAAGAGAGAGAAGGGACAATAGCTGTCTCCCACCCCCCAGGTGAAGATGAAGTGCTGAGGTCAAACAGCCTCTAACATTGTAATCAATTGCAGCATTAATGTGATCTACTGCGTCATCAAAAGCTTATGCATGAGGATGCGAACATACTGGTTATTGATTATCAGCAGGTGAATTGTTCAGTACTTTCTGTTATTATGAATTTATAAAAAAAAAATGGCTGAGCAAAAAATAGGGATGTTCAAATTAAGAGAATATCCTCCACTTTTGTCAGATAATCACTCCGAATGATTACTGACCGCTGAATTGAGCCACCAAATAGTTCAGCAGTGACGATGGAGGGTTCCAAACCGTCAAACTGAGTACAACGAGTTGGACTTTTTTGAGAAATGTTAGATCTTTGTGTGTTAGAAAAAGCTAACTAAGACTGGAATAGTGAGCGCATAAAAATGTCGAGGCAGCTTCTGCATTTACTGGTGCTTTGAGATGAGCAAATGAGTTGAGGTGCCTGCACACCGTCGGAAGCCGAAGTAGGTGGAACCGTCCGAAATGGGACATTAAGAAGAATTTCATTTTCCCTTATTTTAATTTGTACGCATCACACAATAAAAATATATCTATAATAATTACCCAAATTGACTGGTACACAGAGGTTCCCCAACTGTGTACGGTGCACCTGGTAATCACCCCAATTCATTTGGACCAAGAAACATTTGTATATTATCCGTAATTTGTTTAGTGGTATCCATTTATTGTCAACTAGGGTAGTTTATAAAACAACCTCCCCCCAGTTACGAATTTGAATAAGGAAATGAGTGGAGTGATTTTGCAAGAGGTTCGTGCCGCTGTTACATTTAGTGTGTAATCTGACTAACTTCCAATTACGACACTGTTGTTTGAATATTTTATGACTTACTTACGACGAAAGTTTTGTTCGATTTGTTACATGGATACTCTCAATCCAAACACAAATGATGTTCGGCTCATCGACTAAAACCATCTCTGTGTTGATCATAATTACTTGGCTAATATACTTGTCTGAAACTTCCTGGATGGAGTCGTCATATGTACTTGGGATTAAAACATATTGATGCATTCTCATATACGGCAAGTAAACTAAGGTTCTAAAGGCTTTGTTTTTGGGGCTATACACTGCATTAATGTGGAGTCAGTAGCAAAGTCAAAAGGTTTTTGTAGCTTTCCATGGCTGAACGGGATAGTTCATAGATATGTTAGTTTTGGAAGGCCAGCGTTAAGTAAGCTATCAAAAATGGGTGTATTTCGTTTTTTTTTCTTTCGTAAATGTAGTGAATATTTTTAATTTTGCGCTTGTTGTTTATTTGAAATGATATTGCACACACTAATTCCTGGTTTATCTGATAGTGTTTTCCGCAAGAGCTGTGTAAGATAGTTCTCTCCTTTATAACTGTTATAGCCTGATGAGATTTTGTCGGAAACTTATGTTTGCTTTACTTCGTGTTCCGAGGAGTACATTCAGCTGACTGGAATACTGCCCAACTTCAGCTGCTCATCGCACTTGTGTCAAGCCCTTGTTTGGCCACCGAACTGCTCCTCTACACTTGAAATATTCACTTCATCCTCCGCCGCTTGATACCCACTGCCATTATCTTTTGAGAGAAATCAATAACGTCCAAATATGGTCTACTGTGGTGTCAGTGAATGAAATAGAAATAACTTACCTCATAAACTATTGATTCTTAGGTACACATGTGTACAGTGAATGAAAAATGATTTCAAGTGCATTCTTGGAATGTACACTGGACGTTGACTAATTGATCCTAGACTCCTGTAAATACAAAACGGGTCAAAAGCGCAGTTGTTGGACCACAGCTATTTACGATAATCTTCTCCGATACACATATATTACACTGATTTTGAATCACTGTTTGCCAACCGAATTGAAAGCACGTTTATGAATCTAATTGTAAACGCGCACTGAATAATTATTGTACAATTCACCTACGAAAGAATATTGCCTCAATGGGACCTAATTTCATCAACCGTTGAATGTAACCGGTAACCGTCCGGTTATTTACGATAGGATGGAAAGCGGTTTGGGCAATCCTGTCTACAGTCGCATTTTCAGGAAAATTACAGTATAGTAACACTTAGGAAAACTACAATCAAGGAAAGAATTGGTGGTGCTCGGCATAATATTAACCAGAAATCATTTTGGGAGTGTAGACCAATGAACTGCTAAGTTGTACCATTTACTGAAACGATGGCTAGTCACGACCATGTGAACGTTTAAGTTAACAAATTATGTACATACAATTCTTCGCCATAATTACTACTGCCGCTGTCCAAATAATTCTTCATCTGATACCCAAAGTTCATCCGTATCTTGAATCACAAATACATGTTACTACTCATTATTGTTTAACAAAACATATATTTATAACTAAAAGATTGTTCACTAACAACTGCTGGAGTTTGAAACACAAATTTGAAAGCGAAACTTGCTGTCAAACTAACTCTGCACTCTCTGACAAAATGATATGTCGGATTTGTTGCGCATTAGGGAACGCAAGTTTCTGGTGAACGTGATAGCAGTAAATGATTTCAGTCCACAGATTCCATCATCTGACTTGAGATTCCACGTCTGCCATTTTAAATAATAGCTTATAACTGATGGATTGCTACAATGAATAGATGGGGATCGTTTACGAAGTAACTTCAGTCCGTACCATCTAAAGCGTCGTCGTTTAAACCGCGGAGATAATTAAGAGATATTTGAGAAACGCTCTAACTTCACCATCCTGGGGAAATATTTTTGTCGAAACGTCGTGACTTTTGGTGTCAAGTTGGCTGATTATCTGGCAGTCGCTCGTTACCGAAAACCATTCTATGGTAACGCTTCAATATTGGTTTCGATGATGTAAAGTTGGCATGAACCAATGAAAATCAAATACACGTGTGTGCATTTGTGCATGGATTTATAGATAGTTACAGTACGAACCATATTTAATGTATACAGCCATTAGCCTTGAGGCACATAGTACAGTACCGCGTAAATCATTATGACTGCAGTCACTGCGCTGAGAATAGTGTTGCTCGTTATCATCCCGAGCATGCTCCGAGTTTACCCTTTCTCTATGGGGCAAGGTAAGTACATTATGAATTAGATACGTTTTGTTCACCGTCAGGCTACATTCAATGTCTGAATCAGTTTGCAAAAGGAGTGTTTAGATTTACATGAAATAATGGTGTGCGTTGCTTGTACTTCTCTATTTTCAGAGTTTGACGTGCGTTTGGCATCGAATTCTGCGGATACCAGATCACCATGTGAACAGGTTAGACAACTTTATGGTAAATTTGAAAATGTCACACTTACATTCCACACGGTCTGAAGCAATTTGTTGTAAGTGAGGACATTCTTTGCATAGAATCATTTTACGCAGAAATTGTCAATGAAACTAGACGTTAGTCCGTATCTGACTAAATCTGATCTGTAAACCATCCATCTGTGGTTAATTAGAGAATATGTAATCATTCAGAAAAGGCAGTGTTGAACTGCATCACTTACCGTCTCACTTATACATTTGGCTAGATTTCTGTTCCGAGGAGCCTATGAAGCGATTGCTGGACATAAATGTTTTTCCACCTAGATGTGTTTACACGTCTATTATGTTTGAATAATCCATCTTGTCAGCAAACAGCGTGAGCGTAACCAAAATTTCCCAATTCTATTCGACCCCACCAGTTGGAATCACGTGCACCTAGTTACTGGTCCAACGGTTTATTCTCGCGATGTCGATTTGAAGACACTGTCAGTAGTTCAAACGGAAGACAAGAACATGTGTTCAAGATTTTGGTTGACGACACCATGTTTCCATCTGTCAACGAGGATAATATGAACTATTTTGAATTGGCTTATTACACAAATATGTTGCTCAATGCTAATGCGTCGGATTGTAGCACAGTGGTTGGAACTGGACAGAGAGATGATTCATACAGTGAGTTCTCTGGAGATTACTTATGTAGGTAATTTTGATGAAATGGTTTTCAGTGGTTTCGTTTTAAGCAAACGATTTCACACGTTTTACAGATTTCGTGTCAGTCGTTATATCCTTATTACTCCTGGTACTCTGTTTTCCATAATTTGAAATTATTGGCAAAATAGCACTCATGTTGAGTAGTAACCTTGGAATTCTCAGAAGCCTTTTTACTTTCGTGCCTCAAGAACCTTGATGGTTGAGTATCAGGAATCGATGGTGTTCTAAGCCGGCAGTACACATTAACCCGTTTTTGTAATGTCTATTAACTTGCAAGGGTTTCCTTATTCTACAACTGTAAAATGGCCTGAAATTTTGCTGCAACAATTTTTCAAACTTGCTAAGCATCGTTCTAATGGCGCTTGTTTCATGAGGCATAGGAACGTGAATGTTGAAGTGCAAACTTGGACTAGTTCATGAGCAGTTGTCATGAATTGAACGTGTCGACCCCACTGATCATTCACTCACTCGGTCGTTGCACCTCAAAACAGAGAAAACTTATCAACTTTACATTCTTACTGTAATGTTCTCTTGTATCTTGCTTAAGTGAACATCATTACCATGAGTCACCGACTGCATATCGCTTATGGTTCACGGAATGATCCTGCTTTATGACAGCTTCTCACCCTCACTCTTATTAGTGAGTCAAGAGAATGACAACCAAATTAGGTTCTAGAGTACTTTTCATAAATACGTCATCAACCTTCAGAAAAGCTTTCAAATGAAATTGGAATTCTAAATTTGACATGTTTAACAAAAATAATTATTTGACCGCAGACCACAGACTGGTGCAGTGACATTTTAGTGATGTTTGCAATACAGCTGAATCTGGAATCAGCATGTTAGTCATCTCCACGTTAACCTCATGTCAGATATGATGGTATTATCTTAAATAAACCCTCACGCATAAAAGTCACAGAGCTGAGCTCATAATACTCAACACAATGACGACGGTCTTTCAGTGCTCGATATCATACTTGCACCATTTCTGTTAGAGTGTATAGTAGAACACAAAAGTTGTTAGCTCGAGTGTCACAACCACGGGCAGGGTCCGGTTTTCCTTTTCTGCCATCTCAACCGACTGATTCCAGCAATATAGAATTTTCTGCATATAGTAGTAATCTCTATGATCTGATCAACGTGTTTTCAACCATATTATAACAGTCCAAGAAAAGTCCTTTCACATTAGTCCTGTAACTCTATGTTTAAGGGCCCTGTCTTTGCGGCACTGTATGTGCAAACCGCACTTAGCAAATCAAATTTAGTAGTATTATTGAAAATATCTTATAATTCATAAGTGGTAGAGATTTATAACCAACGTTTAATTTATCACTGTCATATATGTTGGAGGTTGACAACCTGACCCAAATTATCAGGATCTGATTAGTTTACGTGCTCCAATTTTCAATCTCCTCAGCTAGAATCAGAATCATGGATGACATACCTATGCAAGGTAAGGCAGTTTCTTTGCTTTAAACGCTTGCTTCAAACTCATAAACCTTAACGTGTTCGTTGTACTTGCGGTTGAATCATATATAGAAATTGCCTGGATGTGAAACAATGAAATACACAGTTTGGTTGTACAAAGCTACAAAAATGTTTCTGGCAAATTTCAATGTGGTTGGATAGAAAGCCTATATTGAAAAATGTGGGATTTACGAAGGCGTAGTGTCAACTACCATTTGTTGAAATGTAACACATCTAGAGAAATCAGTGTTACAAAATCGTGGTTCTCAACTACAATGATACATTCTCATCGCACTGATTGCAACATACTAACTAATCCCTAAAATGTGTTCAAAAAAAACCTGACTGTGTACATGCTGTGGTTACGTTTCATGTTTTTTTTCAGAATTCGTCCTTATCACTCCAATCAAACAAACTATCTGTCGAAAGGTATGATATCAGTAATGAGTATTATTCAGTTTTGTTGATTAGTATCCGTACATCATTAAGTGCGGCAGATAATACCACTAGTTTAGTTTCGCAAGATTACAGCTGGTTTGCTCATTCCACAACATGATGATAAATATGGTTTACCGGTGGGTTTTTTGAATTATCTGGTAATTTTTTATGAGAGTACTAATGATATACTCAAAAGCCACACTGTTGGTCTAGCAGGTTGCTTACATTTGGTAATTTGATTTACTGACGCAAATTGAATGACGATTTTTCCGTTAAGAGTTGCCATCTTTGTTGTTGTTCATGTTTTAACTCGATGGAATTCTTTCGTAGATCGTCGGCAAACAGTATGTTGAAGGCCAAATCAAAGTCGAAGAATGTCAGTTACGGCGGATGGGGAGAACAAGCATTGGTGGTAAACGCATCGGAAAATATCGTCTGCGGCTCGACAGAAGGATAAAAAACTACAAACCAATGCAAGTGAACTCTATCTACACATTTTTCATCAACGAGTTAAGCTCCAAGTACGGCCGTTGTGAGTTCAACGGCTATTGGGCACCGTTCGTTTTCCCATAATGTAAGTCAGCTTTTAAATTGTATCAACTGAGTGGAGACCGTCAACTAGCTTTTAACAGAACACTCCTAATAGTTCCTCAATTTGAGAGGCCACAGAATTCTCCAGAGCAGACTAGGCTACATACAGCAGTGAAATGCATTTATGGAGGACATTTAATCTAAATGTTCTTGTACATTCAGTATAGCATGTTCGTAGTCTCGTCATACATACTTTGAAAACGTAGCGATATATCAGGCTGCACCTTTCTCGTAAGATATTCCTCGACGCTGGAATAAACGTTGGAAAGTTTTAGTGTGAAATTTACGAGATATAGCAGGGAATAAATGCAACAGCTATTCCGTCAGAATTGACCAAATCAGATCTAAGTATGCTAGCGCAATAGGTCAGAACAATATGCTTTTGTCATCGTCATGGATATTCCAAGGCAAACTTTGTTGATAAATTGGAATGTTTGACACCATGTAATCACTGGTTTAAAATTCGGCTGTGACTTGTAAATAGTTCTATAAAAAAACATAATCGTGTTGCTATATAGGTGATGTTGGGTATCCAAGCAAGAGCAGATGTCATACTACCAGTTCTTTCCTATTACGTTTCCTTTTAGAAATTACTAAGCAAAACCCGGAGCCGAATGACGGAAGACGCAACCATATATATTTCGCATATATATAAATTGGATGACAGCTATGTTTACAATATGTTTCATGTTTGTGCAAATGTGCTTGAATTCTGTCATTTGTAGGCGTGTGTTATAAATTCAAACAATGCAACTATATTTATCTGCCAAGAGCACTGAATTTTGCGCATTTCGTTATTTTGTTTGACCGGCGGCTTGAATGGATTATGAAGACAAGTGTAAATATCCGCGCTCATCAAGCTCCAAAACCCGATAGTTACTGAAATTTGCACGATTATAAGTCTGTAGATATTCGTACACAATGTAAACAAGCAGTCAAATTACAGATATTCAGTAATGAAACTTTTTGACGCAGTCAGAAAATAAGCCGATGCGCATGGTGTGCCTAAAATAACAGAATTGTGAACGTACCTGGTGATGACAGCTGGTATCTCAGTTGGTTAATATAAGTATGTTGGTACGTAGTCAAACATCAAATGCACAGAATTTATGAGGGCCAACTATTATAGTGTAGAATTTTAATTAAGTACGTACACCCCCCAGTCTTCTGCAAACTCCACGATACCACGTTTGTGAAATTACAAAGAAAAGCTTCAATGAATGATTCAGTTACAAGTACTCACAGTGATAGCAGTATTTCCGACAATCGTCTTGCTGACTGCGGTGAGTAAAACTAATCCATGAATGTGAAGTGATGGCCATGTTTGAACGGCCGCTCATACAGTGAGGTATTTGGTTGGATTACACTATGTATGCTTATCTGGTGGGCAGTAGCAACAGCGCATCCCATGCTGCATTTCCGGCTAATTTTGGCCGTAAATACAGTATCACAAATAATAAAAGGTTTTATGCTCTTCCAGCCTACTATGAAGTTAAAGCGAACAAACTGTTTGCATTTCAGTCGTAATTGATTATTTCCCACATCAACCCTTCGTCTAGCATTTCCGTTATAGCTTACATACATACAATTTAGGCCTCATCGTGTCAGCTCAATTTCCGTTCATTCTGCTAGCATTCATGGCTAATAGTTAGATGTTCAACACGGTTTCCCCCTTGAGGTTTCAACAGTTATTATAAGCCACATAAATTGCGAGAGAATGGGTTATATCTATGCAGCTGTGATACATAATACGCGAATGCCTGCAGCAATGAAATTTACACAGGACTGAATGAATAAATTGAATCTACTTAAACAACTCTCTAACTTATCTTAATCCAAAAAGGATGTGCTTAATACATCTGAGTACGGTACATTCGGAATAAGTGCAAGTTGCTTTGAGTTCAAAGGAATTGTGTCATTCACTCCAATGTCCACCTCAAGTCTTTGACTACACTGTATATCCCATCAGTACCATGAAAGTCTTATGAACATTACACTGAAAAGTGTTGTTTATAGCTTTTAAATCGCGGAAAGCAGTTCGTCGTTATTGATTGAAACGACGACAGTTTCTTTTTTACATATACTCTATCAAACTCAATCGGTTCTGAACGCTTTCCTTTGTTCAATTATACTTCCAAGAATAACACGCATGAAGGCTTCCTCGACATTTCTTTGTAAGTATATCATGCAAATACAGTGGGATGTATAAACACCAATTGTTTTCATTTATGTTCATACTGAAGCAAAAAAACTGCAGTGGGTAGTTTGCTATTTAGAGCTCATCTTGTCAACTGTAGCTAGTGAAAGATAGACGCAGTCGAATTGACCCGCAGCAGGTCTGTTTTTTATCCAAGGAAACCTAGAACAGAGTTCTGTATGAGTAAGTTTTCAAGATATATGCAACGTACATCTGATAGATGTGTGTACTGGGTTCATATTGGATTCCTTTGGATTAAAGTAGTAGGTTAGAATAATCCTGAGGTCATTTATGGAAATGTTTGACACAGATTCCAATTTTCAGCGAAGGGAATGAAATAGATTAGCTGAGATCGTATATTGACAGGATAACTTGTTAGCCGAAAGTAATTGACAGGACAGCATAACACTGAACAGCCAAACTTATTAAATGTGTGGTGGTATAGGAAACGATCAGTACTAAACAGAAATGTAAGACGTTGTTCTCCTAAAGTGTTTAACTTAAATGAAAATACAGGGGGACATGAAAATATCTGACTTTGGAGAAATTTGTGATAGGTCTGAAGTCCATGGTTTTGGAGAACTAACATTCATACATATCAAATGTAGGCTGGGTTTTAGGAGTAGAAATGTAGATTACACTTCTCTCGATAAATCGATCTTTAATTTTTCAGAATGCAATCGACTCGCCTTGAATTGTGGTACTTCCCTCCCTGTTATTCCGAACCAAGCAGATAAAAGCATTACCAAAACGTTTAAGAAACACTGTGCTGACAACAGAAAGAAATTGGTCATAGGAGTAGAACGTGGAAAGTCTACTGTAATTAAAAATACTATATCTAACAGGTCTTAACCAATGTATGTGAATGAGTGGGTACGTCTGCTGCAGGGTCTGGCGCAAACAAATTGGAACTTTACTGAACCGCCCTGCTGTCACTGATTAGGTGACCGCGAACAGATTGATGCAGCAGACCATCAAGCTTTCATTTGCTCTCGCCCCGAATGTGCTAGAGTTGCAGAGAGCGATTGGTCAACTGTGCAACGGCTGCAAGTGAAAATGGATCGCCAGGTGAAATCCCGAAGAATGATAGACCGGCGCTGGAACGTGCACTACTCCAGCTGCTTCATTCCATCTGGGGGCACGAGGTTATGCCGCAAGAATTCGAGAATTTCCTTATTGTACCCTTTTTTAAAGTAACGATAATAAACAATACACTGACAACTATCGTGGTATAGGTCTGCTGAGCTTCGCAGGCAAGGTGCTTGTTAGAATTCTCCTGAACTTGGAGGCCACTACTCCTGAGGAGCAATGCGGATTCAAGGCTGGTTGGAGTATGATCGACCTGGTGTTTACTGCTCGACAGCTTCAAGAGATGTACCGCAACGGCAACCAGCCCTCGTATGTCCTCTTCGTCGGCTTCATCGAGGCCTTTGATTTCGTGAGACGCGAAGCATTTTGGATGGTACTTGGTAAGTTCGGATATACAGGTAGTACAATTTAGACGGGCGTCTGCGAGTTCAGCAAGCAGTTATTGCGTCGCAGAGAACAAAAGCGTGCGGTACGCAAGCGAAACATCGATGTCATAGGTCGTGGTGACAGGACTGTATGACTTTGTGATGCGTGTGGCCACGAATGCGCTGGCCGTTTGGGATTGATAGGTCACCAGCTTACTCACAGTGTATCGTCGACGAATACGTTAAGCTCAGATTGGTCATATCATTATGGCAATTCTGCTTCTTTTAATGATTGCATCGGTCAAGATCATAGTGGTTTGTCAAATAATTCTCCCCTTTTATCAGAAACTTGAGTGTCTGCGGTCTTCTACCCATTCTTTTCTTCAGCTTTGTTGGTGTATTGTATGATGAATGGTTTGCCTGTTCTTTTCGTGGTCCAATCTGAATTTCGGTTTTCGTCCATCACATGCACTAGGATACTGAAATACTCCTTGTATTGCATTTCGTACATTTTTCTTCTCAGTTAAGATCTTGTCAGTACAGTCTGTCTCTCTGTGTATATTTTCCGGGAGATAACGGTTGACCTTTCCTGCTTGCCATTCAATTGGCTAACCAGCATAGGGTGGCTGGATGCAAAGGCCTCATTCACACATCTAGTGGTCTTATTCCTTCGGGTTTACGCTGGATATGTGCTGTGTGAGTGGAACCACAAGTGTTGCAGAGCCAGCCATTTGCGGTGATGGTTAAGCGCAGGCGTCTTCTGGCTTCGGTCACTGTGACAAGCTAATCCGTTTCGGATACCGCCAGCCACGTATGTTGCGTTCGATCAAGGGTTCATAAGCTAATATGGTTAGGTTTTTTCATACGAGAGTTCAGTCGTGTCTACTGTGGTGTAATCGGCAAACAGATCATTACATTTGTCTCATGGAAGCATAGTCGGTGTCCTAGTCCTGGTGGTAAAACTGTTGACGTGCTCTAACAAAAGTGAAACTCCAGCCTGAATCTTTATTTCCTAAGGAGCTGACCGAAATTGCTGAAGGAATGGGGGAACTGGCAATTAATTGTGGATGATACCCAATTTGTTCTAATCTGCAATTATGTCTGGGAGCATTCATAGGTGGGAAAGCCAATAACCTTACTTGAAATTCAACAGTTGGCAAACTGAATAGGTTACAACTTTGAGCTGATCGTTTCTTGAATTGTATTTCTTACCGAAAGGAGCGGAGAACACTTTGGTTTCAATAAAGCCTGTGAATTTATCCCTTTGTCTCGTTGCTTAAATCATGAAGTGTACGTGTGTATTTCTGAAATATAACATAATCTTAACTACAACACAGAATATGATCATTAATCCAAATCGGCAGCACTTCGAAAGTAAGATCAAACACTTACAACAAGCAGTGAACTCGATTCCGTTTTTCGCTTAAGGCCAGGTCGGTCCGGAGCGATTGTGTGCCCTACTGACTCTTCCTGAGTGTAATATTTTGAATCTGATGATCATTTCGAGGGGGAATTTTACACACGAGTTGATTTGACTTTGCAGACCAGAATTATTGAAACTGGGTAAACGCGAGTTTGATTTAGATTACACATGAAAGTGGCATTGGTTAACGTGGAAAAATACTGCACTATCACATCATCCATTTGTGTTGGACGGAAATGGGAACCGCAGCCTTATGCATTTGTTCGTTACGTAGCCAGTGTGTTGATAAACAATCAAACCAGTGGATAAAACCAGTAAAGTTTCACTGATACAACTTTGGGTATCTCTTAAACGTCAAACATAGACGGCTTTATATCATGGGTTGTAAAGATTGTGCCAAATGTAGTGTGCATCCACTGGTTAGCCATGTCAACTAATTATTTAGCCCCACCAGCTTAGGTTGGTGCTAATTTCACTCAGTCGCACCTTTAGCTTGGAAGTACGGAAGTGCTTTTTAGGACAATTCAGTCGTTTCACTTCTACAGAATGTTGGTTGATATTTGTACATCGTTCACAATTAACTATAGCTTACGCTTTCATTAAGTTATTTAAGAAGATCTTTGTGGAACTGTGGATCCTTTCGCGTATGACACAAATTCCTTAAGCAGACATCTATTTTTCATTGGTATGCTTCTGAGCTGACGCTGACTAACTTAACCCTCCATTTTGTATAGCGATATCAGTAAAACAGAGGTTGTCGATTCGACAAGTTTCCCGATCGTGTATAGTAACAAGGGACAAAATGAGCACCACTGAGCAAACATGTTGGTTATCAGTGGAATAGTCTTATCGGCCAACAGGTTTAGGGTTAAACCAAAGTGAGGGATTAATGACGATAATTAGTTTTGCAGACTGTCATTCATGCCACGCAGATAAGGAAATGAACTCACACAGAGAAATCACCAACAGCCGATAATGTTCATTCGTGCTCCAGTACGCAACCAGTAGGTGGGTCTAGTACTAACGCTGTAGAAGTCCTTAGAACAAGTAGACCCGAACATATTTTCACAAAATCCGTGGATGCTAGGTTATGGGAAGTGCACATATTACCTCACATCCTCAGCCAGAGTGCTCACAATCAGCTTAACTAAGTATGGGCCGGCTACGCTGCTGTCTGCCGAATCAAGACTAATTGATAGCTGTTCGTACATCACTCAGGCAGCACCGAAGATCAGTAGAACGATTGATCGCAGCTGTCACATTCCCATAGACTTTCCAATCGACCAATTTCGAAAAGAAGCACTAGACTCGAGTTTCGCTCTCAGTAGAGCTCGTCAGTAGTGCATATCATCATCGCCACTGCCGGGACTTGAACCACGGACATGCTGTTCATGAGGCAACCGTGTTTACCACTGCGTCATTGACCTCACGTTAGGCACGACCGGATTATCATATGTGAACACTCAACCACTTTCGCTTGTGAGTAATGATCAGGTTGCCCGATCGCCTTGAGAGGAGACACAGTTACTGTCTGTTAACTCCAGTCGATGACCCCTCGACTAGGATTTCTCTCCAAGTTGAAATCACAGAAATCATTGACTTGTTAAGCGATATTTGATTACTGGTGAGTAGTAGGGGATTTGGTTTATTTCAAATTGAACATCACCCACAATTGATCGCAGCTGTCACATTCCCATAGACTTTCCAATCGACCAATTTCGAAAAGAAGCACTAGACTCGAGTTTCGCTCTCATTAGAGCTCGTCAGTAGTGCATATCATCATCGCCACTGCCGATCGGACAACCTGATCATTAATCACAAGCGAAAGTGGTTGAGTGTTCACATATGATAATCCGGTCGTGCCTAACGTGAGGTCAATGACGCAGTGGTAAACACGGTTGCCTCATGAACAGCATGTCCGTGGTTCAAGTCCCGGCAGTGGCGATGATGATATGCACTACTGACGAGCTCTACTGAGAGCGAAACTCGAGTCTAGTGCTTCTTTTCGAAATTGGTCGATTGGAAAGTCTATGGGAATGTGACAGTTGCGATCAATTGTGGGTGATGTTCAATTTGAATTAAACCAAATCCCCTACTACTCACCAGTAATCAGTAGAACGCTTAGTATAATTGACGTGGGGACTGACACAACTCAAATTGCACCTAGCGCGTAGTTTATTGTTCTAAGACATGTATTCGACATTTTGGTTTCCTTTGACCCCCCCAACTCTCGCTAACTAGCTCTGCTATAAAAACCGGGTTTGCGCAAGTGACTCCGCTTCGGGTATGAAGTGAACAGCGTTGGGAATGTGGACCACTTGAATGGTCTGTATTCCACTTTCTTAAACATGATATGAGATGTATTACGCCACGAAACAGAGGAAATCCAAATTATCTGCGCTCAATGCTCAGGTTGAAACGTTGGGTTTAGTTGTATTTTGGTATGACTGTAGTATCACTACTAGCCGATTTGTTGTATTCTACCAAGGTGAAAAACGGAGAAATTCAACGTTAACTTTAATTCATAAACGGTGCATTCGTGGAGGTTATTGCAGTCATTTTTCCTGACCAAAGATCGTCGTTGATGTTTCACAGGACTACTCAACTACACTCTGAAAATAAACCGATATGCTTTTAAAATGTTTACGCTCTTAATTTTCATACTCTGGTCATTCACCTACCTTTGTTCGTTCAAGATGCGCAATATGCTAAGGGAACTGTAAGGAAACGATTCATCGTCTCGTTTTACTTTCGGACACTTGTTTTCATTAATTTCACCAGGGATTATCAGATTTAGATTTAAGGAGGTCTCTGACAAGAACAAGGAAAGTCATATTTTACTACGAGGACGCCAGTATTATGGTAGCTATGCCACTAGTTTACAAGTGGAGAGATAAAACTTCTGGATTCAATTATCTTATCAACCTTGATGGAAATCGCCAGTTCTAGGAAAGTAATGAATCTGAGCGTCACATATATTAGGAGAAATACCGAAGTAATGAGCGCGAATAAAAAGGTGATGGAACTGAAAGTAGTTGTTTCAGAGTAATTCGAAAATACTTTAGAACAAATGCTCAATTTCAGGTTGGTGTAAACATCCACCAGCATCCTACCATTGCAACCTTTATAGAGGTTGCACATTGTTAGGAGACGCAACTCCTAACCAGACAGCCAGAACGCGTCACGCCACATCGGTCGACCGGCCCAGCTCGGATGGTATGGTCGTGGTTGGTGGTATGGTCTCATTCAGCCAATCAGATTGCAGGTGTGCAGTCGAACGCCTGCGCGCTATCTGAACAGTGTTTTTCTCGCGTCGCCTTCTGACGCCCCTGTAACCTGATTTGTTCTGACTCCCTGACTGCCATATATGACTGTCTCATTTGATTTGCTTTCTGTCTGTCGACCATCTATGGTGATCGTTTTGTCCTATAAATCTAGATCTTCTGTGGCTTTAGCCTGTCTCGTCTCGTCTCGCTCGTCCAATAAATAGTGCAGCCGTTTCTCTTCTGATTTCTCGTTTTGGGCCAAGCGACTGAGCGCGTAACCAAAGTGACGATCTAATACACTCGTCTAGCCTGTTCTACCTGGGAAACATTTTTTAGTTTGATTGAGAGTTCATCAATGCGGTGGAAGGGAACAGCAACGACAAAGAGTTGGTTGTTTTGTGCAACTTCTTTAGTACACTTCACTGAGGACCTAGAGATATAACGCCAACGAACGAATTTACTTGGAGTTGTGGAACCGGGCTTTAGTTAAGCCACATTTGAAGCCAATACATTCAGCGTTTGACAGCTAGAGGAATTGTCTCATTTTTAACAACGCGTCACAGATTAGCCGCCAGGCCGATCTCTCTGCGGAGCACTGGATGAGGGTGATCACCAAAACTTGTGTGCATATTGTTCTATACCTCAAATATTGTCAAAAACTCTGAGGCCTGAAATTTACGGTGCTCTTAACCGAAAAAATGTCCACCTTTGGTAAAGCAGAATCAATTTTTCCATTGCTAACATTCTGGTTGGGCAGGTAGTCTTTTGCAAAGCTTAACAAACTGACCATTGCGAAGTGACATATTACACAACATAAGCGACCAGTGGAGTAACAAAAGTTGCAGCAACTCACGTGAATGCTTTACGTCTACTTTGGGAACTCTCATGGAAGGGAACACGTTTATTGTATTGCACTTAATCGATTTCCCACCGGAACCTGACCCTATTACGGTCAAATTCTGTTGTACAGCAGGCAGATTCGTCTGTGAGTAGTATACTACTCACAAGCGACATTTAAGAACTAACGGGCAATCCTTAACGCCAGGTAGACGACGGGTCAGAATTGACTATCGGAATAGTATGTTTGTGCTATGGGGAAGAGCCACCGTGGTGAATGACAATGCACTGCCACTCAATGTGTGTGAATGCACGTCAACCGTGCAAATGAGTGTACGTGTTTGTGGTCCCATGTTTACCATAACATGTGCGCGAGTCCATACAATGAACGACATTTGCAGTCACAGCAGTTCCACACAATGCGTACTTAGTAAGCAACAGCCAATACGACGGTCGTTTACTCAGGCTAATTACGGATTGTGAGCACAACAATAATGGTTGATTATCAGAACCTGCTATTGTTGTAAGTAGAGCACCATCAAAACTCGCTCATTTGGGAGGATTTGTTTCTCAATCCATGCGACGAAAATTACTCACTGGTCTGCTAAGAATTTCCACGAGTTATGTTCAGGAAGTTACTGGAGGAGTTAATTCTTCCTTTTTCATTGCAACAGGGAGGTCCATAACATAAACAGTTGACTGAATTCTGGAAACGTTTGTAAATTGTAACAGATGGTCCGGGCCATGGAGTTTAATGTCCTCTATGTTGACATGATCTCAGTTACTTGAAGGAAATTATGAAACTGCTCTGTGCCTGTTGTATCCACGTCCGGGACCCGCACAAACTTTGTAATTCAAAAACGACAGATTCTTCAACCTTCAAACTGAAAGCCTATGAAGACCAGTGTAAGTGACTCATTAGCCGCACAGTCAGTGTGAAGTGGATTTCCTCAGATGGTGGAAAGTGCTTTTCTTCCACTTATTTTGTGCTGCATGAAACGTGCGATTGTTATCCTCCATTTTTTCGATATGATGATCCTAGCTGCATGCTTTAGAATTCCAACATCGAAAACAATTCTTTCATTTTACAAGAACAGCCAGTGGCACTTACAGACTAGTCTGGTTAATGTCAGCAAATATCAGATCTCGACGAAATAACTGCTCATAATTTTCTCTCTATGACATCTTTGTCGTTGAATCCTTGTCCTGTACTCTGAATCAACAGTCAAAACAAGTTGAAATTTGTCAAATATTTCAGGATGATCAGCTGAAGTGATCTCATTCAGACAGCTTATAGGTTATCTGATTTAATTTTAAGCGTCTAGCTTCTTTCGTTCGCTGTTTAAATTCTGTGAAAATTCACTTCACATTGCGAGCTATTCTATACCGGTTGACCCTGTTTCTATTCATCTCAGCCGTTGTAATAACTTTGTCGCTTGTCTGCATTCTGAGTTGTGCTTCATCAGGATGTCACCAACTATGTACCCAGAGTAACATCCACCCATGTGTGTCTACAAATCATCGGCATTTCCCCACCATGCTTTTGTAATGGCAATAACGAAAATCAAATGGGTGATTACAAATAAAGGTCAAACAACGGTTTATCTCCTAATATATTGCTTTGTCTTCTAGTTAGTGGAGTTTGTTCAAACTTTTCATAAGTTCATGTTAGTACTTGGAAGAGAACTTTTTGTTGGTGCTTTTTATCCCTGTTTTTGGGTAGAAAAAGGGGTACAGCGCCCATGGAGATAAATAAAAAGTGAACAGCAATAAATAAAACAAAACCTCAATGAAGCTGTTAGTCTGTAACCACACCGGCAACGAACACTGAAAATCCCTGAAATGACTGTCAAGTGGTTTGCTATTTACACTGTAGTTGAATACTTTGTAAGACTGTCCACTGGCAGAATATTCACATAACTAGATTGAATAAATCGAACTGCTGTTGTCGAGTCGCAATCAGAAAACAACTGGGTGTTCAGTAGCACGAATAAGCAAGCGGGAACTTAATCAGTAGGGCCAGTTTACTGACGCGTAACCAACGATTATAAGCAGTGCTGTTGCGAAAAGCTCTCACCTGTCGGTGGTTAACTGTTGACAAGCAAGTGGTCATCTCATCGTTTTTTGCTTATGGAAACACCCTAAATATACTCAACAAGAACACAAATAACACACACATTTGCTGGTTTCCTTCCATCAGAACAGCAATTAGGAGCTGTAGGTCAGCATGCTACAACTTTTTAGCAGTTAGGTTTCGTTTTGCAAGGCGACTTGACAAATTTAATTCACAGTTTAAGTTGCACAACTCGGTTTCCACTAAGTGTCTCGTTATGGAAAACAGTCACTGTAGTCTGGTCACTTCATCAGATATCCCTCTCATAGCTCGTAGATGTTGCGAGAATATGAACATGTTGGCGGTAAGTCATTTTTTCGCATGGCTCCGCATTACCAGAATTACGAGCTGTTGCTCATGAGTGTGCGATTTTGTACTCACAAATGATTTCTGAAATTCTGATTAATACCTCTCGAAAATTATCGAGAATCTTTTTGCATTTTTAAATCAGCCTAACGAATAAGTTTGCAAAAGAAGACGGAGTTTTAAACATCTCATAGTTTATCACGTATAGGTGAGTCTTTGTTAGTTTACTAGGTGCATCGTTGACTCCTGGCGCTACCTGAATTGAGAGTTTGGTGGTTGGTGTCGTACGCAATCCATCTATTGCGGGCTTTGATCATTTCTGGCCACCTCTCCGTGATATTTCGTTGAGTACCGGAATAGTAACGTCTCCAAGTTGGACATCTGTCACAATATCACTGAGATGGGAAATAAGGTCACGAATAACATTCTCCAACTCTGGGTTTGTTTCTATCTGCAATGGTGGTCACTAAATTTGTTCACCAGTCTAAAATGTGTACGTCATACAAGTGTCTTCTCTCAACGAGAACCATATGATAAACGTGGCGCTTCCAAATGGGTAACATTCCTAACTAGAGTACCTCCAAGGAACACTCGGTTTTCGGCTTTCTAAGCGCTGCTTCTTTTAAATCAGTCATTTTATTTGTCCAGCGGCAAGATGATTGGTCTTTGTGCAGTAGGCAACCAATTACAATCATACAGCTTGTGTCAATTATTGATCCAGTTGGATGGAGAGCAGTAATCAAAGAATGTTTATGGAAATAAAGCACCTGCACGATGCGACATCATTTAGCGTCGACCCACCTGCGCTTGGCTTTGTTGCTTCATACGTTTGTGAACTGTTGCAGTGAATTTCTTCAGTTACTAAAGATTACTCCCTTGTCATTGACATGAACAGACCACAAAGTTGTATCTGTATTGTTGATGCTATTTATGTTGCTGTGGCAATGCTTATCCATTTATATCCCCAGATACCTGCAGTCAAAATGGATTCAGGACGGGATGGAGGTTGGTTGGGGATTTAGTGAAACCAACTTCAGATTCGATGACGATTGCGTAGTGAGTGTTGCGTGCGGCTTATGCAGAATTTATTGTAAAAGTTGTGGGAAATAGGTACTTTCTGTCTGTTGAATCACTGAAAGAAAAATATGTTGGTGAGCGGAATACCTCTTGTGAATGTGTAAATGTGGACGTCACATTAATTGTTGTGTGCTATGTTTTACTAAATATATGCACCGCAGCTGATTGGTGTTTGCTCAGTTTTGCAATTAAATTTAACTCACTTCTGACTACTTAAAAAATATTAGGTAATAACACGTTCAACGGAGTTTCCGAGTTGAAGCAAGCTCCTGTAAGGGGAAGCACCAGCAACTAATCACAGTCTCCTCAAATTTCAGCCGGTACCCGAATTTTGGACAATTCATTAATTGGAAGGTCCTATTCGTCTCCGCCTTGTGTCCAGTTTCCTTTCTATGTCTATTAATGACACTGAGCAAAGTCCCGTTTATCGTATCAGCCAACTGTCGTGTTCCATGTTGTCTTGAATTAAGGCCGAACAACCTACACTCGATGGTCCATGTGGAACTAAACATCACGTCACAGTTGACAGCCTTGCTCAGTGGTACCGACGACAACACCTCCGTGAGCATATTAACATGTTTCAAACAAACTGTCTTGACGTATTTATCGACAAGAAGCAGAAACTAAGTAATCGCCGTTCATCCTGTATTAATTTATTAAATTTAACAATTCGACACTTTCCACTGATTATTGTGCGCATAAGTCCATGATTTTATGACAAGAGCGTGAAGTTACCAAAATGAAGGTGCTCACTCAACTGGAGACCAATGTGTTGTATACTCCTAGCTACCGTGCCATTCGCCTTCGTGGTAAATGGGACATCCAGGAAAGCCACCTATGTGCAACAAATTCAGCTTAGCGCGCAGATGAATCATCGCATCAGATGCAAGAGTAGAAATAAATTGCCAACACATCCTTCAAAAATCGATATTTGTCGTGGTTCGTGTAACGTGTACCACTTACTTACGAGTGTTTGTATTGAGAAGCTGGCCAGTATTAGTTACAATTACGTAACCTTACATAATCGTCGGCCTAGTATTCTTCCAGATGATCTAGGCAGATTAATCAACCTTCGTATTCATAACGTATAAGTTTTGTTTGGGAAAGTTAGTTATAGGCAAGTAGACAGAGTTGCGAACGACAGCTCATTATGCTTTGTGTTAGCAGACATATTCGTATGCTATTTAAAGCAGTTGGCATTACAAAAAATATTACAAACGTTTACACAAGACATCTCACGATACACTACTTATTGTTTGATGATAATAAAGATACAATTCTGGGGCGGGACACAAGAGCTGGTTTGACGATAGCAACACAATGACAACTGTCGCGCCTAAATGACAGAAATGTTGATAAAATCAAAAGAGAGAATGGTCGAAGAATAGTGTTGAATAAGTTCAACTTTCTTTTTTAAGACAGAAAAAACATTTTGACAAGTATACATTTCAAACCAAGCCAAGTTATTTCAAACTGTGTTGAGGACAAAGCAGCGTATATTTTGAAATCTTAATGCACACAGGTTAACGATAAACCAGTGGTTTCATGGTCGCTGTCGTTACCCTGTTCAGTGCTCCGTTCCAGTACATCATGGTAACCTGTAAACATCGAAGCTTGCACCTAGAACAACTTCCGCCGAAACACTTCTATACTACTGCCTGCGGTCAGTTGTTTCCACAGGTTATCTACCACTTTGTAGTCAGAGTTGTTGTACCTTATGTGTTTATACAGCTGAAGCATAACAGTTCTCTATTTTTTCCTGAACTTACCAGCAATATCTATCAAGACATGTCCGTCAAAATTCCCTTAAGTTCTCAGGGAATTCCAAATGAAAATTTCGAGTAAACCAATTTCTCCAAAAATGGGTGGAAGTCCCATCCACCGTGAGTAAGAAACTGAACCAGTTGTTTATTTAATTGTTTATTGTTTATTTAATTTATTTATTTGTTTATTTAATTTCTGAGTACAAAGATTAGGAATGTTGACTGCCAAATCATGATGGTTTCACATATCCTGGTCTTGGACATCAGAATATGTAACATGGTGTAAGTACGCAGTCATTCTTGGTTTAGAGCAACAGCTAATATCCTGCTGCGTGCTGGTGTGAGTTGTTCAGCATAGATGTGATTAGTCATGTCCCACTTTATATCAGCTTAGGGTGTTCATCATTCTGAGAGATTATTCCTGGTTTATAAAGAGTTCATTGTTGTACAGTCGCCGACAAACACCCATCTCAACCACTTGTAAAGTCCTTGTGAACTCGTCCAACTATCTACCGACATTGACCACGATCTCCAGAATCATGATATCACATCAGAATTCTTGTTGGTGCCGCCTGCTTAACCATCCCTTTTATCATCTTAGCTTGCACCGTGGGGTCATGATAGTATAAACTGAGAAAACGATTGTGTTGTCCTCACAATCTCATACATCGTTATTCAACACTACATTATCCGTTCGTTGCGGTTGAATTCTAAATCATATAGGTGACAAACACACAGCATTCCCTAGCGTCCGTCCAATTCATGAAGCTTCTTCTACAGTTAGTGACGGTATATAAGTTTTACAAGCAAGAAACTTCTAGAAAGAACAAGTTTCCACATCGCGAAATAATAAGACTGCATCACTCAGAAGTTGGACAATAGGAAGACGACCACCAAAGTTCCGCGCCTCTAGTCAAACCGCAAATAAGTGGAAGAACAACCTCCTACTTTACGCAGTTTGCCAACCCCCAAATGTCTGATTCACAGGTTCACTCCAATCCAATAATTCTCAGTCTGACAACTTATCCATCTCACTGCTTACAGACTCCAGCATCCTGGTCCAAACTGGTCTACGCATTCCCGTCGCAAGTAGAGGGTTTGCTATGGTGATACTATGAATTCGTGCGAGGTCGTCTATATGCACTAAGTTGGGGGCGCTAAATACAGGCCAAAATATGGAACACAGTCCGTGTTAAGTAGCCAGATCTTTGTCCAGTTCTTTTACGGTAAGTGGTCGCTCATCCAACTGGGACATAAGGTTTGTCAGTTTAAACCAACGGCTTTTGTCGCCATTCATCAATTCATTGGGTTATTGTCCTATACGTTGTTTGGAACACCGTGTCAATGTGACAGGTTGTCGAGTGACATACAGCTAAAGAGAATGTTAAGTGGAGATCAATTCGAGTGAATCTATGAACGGCTGGATTGTTCCCAATTTCAAGGAATGCTGAACCTCGTAGAGAAATTGGTGTGCTAACCTTTCATAACCACTCGGATGATTTTGTAATAACGTGTGATCCCCAGTCAAGCACCAACACAGATACTGTTTCCATCGACTGTTTGCTTGTAAAATGAACACACTGAGGTAGATTCTCCGAGTACACACATAATATTGTGAACTGCAGTCCGCCACCTGCTCCCGGTTAATTAAACACTGCCTTTCTATCACGTGGATCTACGGCACTAATTCATTGGTGTTGAATGCTGCCGAGTTCCACCTGAGCTTCTTAATCCCAGTACTAATCAAACCCACATCAATGAACTCTGAAACTTGTGCTTGCATCATAATCATACTCTTCGGAGCATTAAGATTATCCAGTCCGTGAAACTCATATGGAATGACCACGATTCCGTGTGATAATACGTTCTACCTGGAAAGAGATAAACGTTCCCTTTATACTACCTAACCCGAAGCATTTCACATCGTTATCCCACCAAACATCTCAATTGATCTATGTGAAAATTGAACAGGGGTTAAGTAGATTAACAAAGCTAAAGATCCGTTTAAGTGCCTTCCTGTTTTCTGTCCATAAATCACATACATTATTCCTGAACGTAGGTACTAATGATCTCAACTGATTTGCCCTCGCTAACTTCGTAACGTGTGTCGCAGAAGTTTCCCTGCTGGATGGATCCACATATCATATATTCTATCATCATTCCTTCACTAATCCTCCGTGCGAATTCACGCTGACGTCTAATTTTTATGTTCCACTGAAGCGATTTTGGAACGATCAGCCAACGGCTATTGTTCGCTAATACTTTCAGTAGGATAGTGGCAATCCTCAAAACTGGCATATCTGATTACAACTTGACTAGAGAAATTCTCTGATGTACAGACGATTACCACCAGTGTCGCTTCAAAATTAGATCACGGTAAATTGCAGCACAAGCATACTCGCTGTTTTCTTGATCGGATATGACACTTACACCAACAGAATTTGTTCACAAGACAGCTGGTGCCTGGGAGCTAATAGTGTTCAAAATTTAGTGCCACGGGGTTAGCACCAGAATCGTGTGTTTGTTTGTCAGTTTTTATTACGAAGAATAATAAAGTAATCACATTAGTGTTTATCTCCTTGACAGCCTGTGAATCCAATTAGCAGACCTTGTACACAGAGCGGAGTGGTTAAAAGTGTATGGCACGCGTTTTATTATGATTGTACACATGAATGTGAAGGTTACCAGTGTGGAACGATTAACTACTCGTGGCGATAGATTAGCATAACCTGTTCCACCAGTTTCTGTCTGACATGTAATTTGTGTGCCACGTGGCGGATTTCAATGAAGATTTAGTATGGTTCAGTTTCAACAACAAATATAACATCATAAACATCATACAAAAGGTGACACCAGTAATCAGAGTAGATTTATTTCGCGCAAGATGTAACGGACGTACAATTTCTGGCGCGATAACTCACAAACAGATGACTATATGTGTTCAGCGTTATCCGACGCGAGCAGATATGTCCAGTACGACCAAATAAGTAACTGTGCCCACAATGTTTCAGCTTTTCACGAACTGATAGTAAGTAACAAGAAATCAATGCGGAGCCAAAAACTGCTACTTCAGTGTTGCCGTAAGCAGTTTTAGCACTACTGAGATGAATGATTGTGTGCAAACGGTACATTCTCAATCAATTGTAGTGCTGATATGTGTTAAACACATGTAAGTATACCACAATGACTTCAGTTGAGTTTAAGACCGGTGACTAACGAATAATTCCCGGTCGATATGCATCAGTCTTGTATATATTTCAGAATTAATGAAGTGACCCAGTGTTGTCGTCAGTCATACGAGCCACGACGACAGGTACCACGTTTCTCTAGATCCACAGAATGACATTTTAAATGTTGCTTTTCACTCACATAACTGTCATTATTTTCTAGGTCCAAAAGACATTTTTTTATCAGTGTTGTCCGTCACTCGAAAGACCCAAGTTGAGATGAGAAGAATTACAACGTTAGGCTTTTATATATTACTGGATGCTTCTATGTAATGATCGTCGATCACAAAACACTTTATTATTCATGAATTTTGTACACCTTCATAATTTTGCATGGTCAATTTTGAAAGTTCCACAACGCTGTTAGGTGGTTTCATTAGCCTACTATCCAAAACAACCACTCATTGTCAGTAAATGTGTGCTGACAATAATATGGAGATCACCTGGGACTTGACGTGATTGGGATAACGAGGATAGATCACTATGATCCGAAGTCGAGATACTGTGTCGTGGGCAAAACCTGAAAATATTTCATTCGTTACTTCTGATTATTCCATGAAAACGCCACTCCAGGTCGATAGTACAGTTGTAAGCCAAGAACGCGGATGGCGCAAGAGTAGTTTGTTCAGAAAATCAACATATGTGGTATACATCCTAATACCATGACAAACAACTACACATTTGCATGTAAAATTGATCCAAGAACATCACGGTTGCTCCGGTCGTCAGTGCAAAATTGATGCAGGGGAGAACGCTATCACATGCCAAAGTGCATTTGAATGTCTGACGTTTCTCCCGCGTTACCCCAATATCCCGATGCGTGCTCTTTCCTCACTACTGAATGTAATATGAGTAGCATCACCCGAACACTCGATCTCACTACAGTGCAGCGAAATGATACATTTTCTATTTTATGGTTTCACTCTTCAGAGTGGATCAAGCAGGTCTTGCGTTCTAATAAATGTTGCATTTGTTTCCTCAACGGCTTAAATTGTCACGCTTGGGATTCAGGGTCGATTATCAGTCAGCCAGTCCGCGATTCAACCTGGAAATTTTGGCAGCATATTCAGCTGATAACACTGTCATCTCAGGAATTTCTGTCTGTCTTTGAACAACCACTCCTAATCAGAAGAATGGGGAATTTATAGTCCCATTAACCCAGAGATGCGTTCATCTTTCTGCATGGCATGTGATCATTTTCTCCCGCATTTTTGGAGTTCCCAAAGACATAGTTGTCACAAACTCTTCCGTTAAGTAAGCTTTACTCACACCACCCTCAGAACCTTTAGTCCAAGCTGGTGAAGTGGTAGACACGAATGTCTGGCCTTCTGGAATGTGTAACCATCAGAACAATTCTAATGTTTGGATTTCAGGCGTTTTCGGTGCAGAGATGAGTGGAAGTGAAAAACTTGATATCTCTTCTATGAATTGTGTGTGAACAGTCCTCCTGCTGGGATGCTCCAGGTCCTCTAGTCAACATTACTGATGTCAACATTTGCAAACACAAAATTCAACCGGATCTGCTATGCTGTGGGGAAACAGTATGTTCCGGAAATCCCACGTCATTGTTTCTCACGGTGCACTCTGAAAACTCTGAATGTCTGAGTGTTATTTAATACCATGTTTACTTTAGTCCTC